>JAODAL010021164.1:0-67696 GCA_025379985.1 Phyllomedusa bahiana | reverse complement strand
TGTATGCAAAATTAGAAGATTAAATGCATACAGCATACATAAACAGCAGTATGGCACCCAAGTATCAAGAGATGTTACAGGAAACTGGTGAAGCGTGTGCCAGCATCTGCTGGTAAAGTGATACCTATGGATCTATGCGAGTACATTCACTTACAACATTTGAAGCGCTGTTGATATATGGTATCCCTCGTTGTTTTTTCGGTTATCCTATATAATTTTTGGGCTATCTTTCTTCTGGTCCCTGGTGCTCCACACCATCCCCTGATGCGATCAGTTTAAACACATAGGAGGATCAAAACATGTTGGGATGGGACCTTTAGAGTTGTTCTAGGGTATATTAATACAGGGCTAGGTTCCTGACAGGACCTCCCTCATCAGGGCGATTTCTCCTGTATTTTTGATCAGGTTAGGGCAGAATAGTTCCCTTTCATAGGGCCAAATAGGGTTACTTCCCGCGGTCCCTCCCATATGCCCTGCAGAGCTTTTCCTCGGGCTTTCTCTTATTTGTTGATGCTTTTTGATGGCGCTGTGTTATTTTTAGATATTTGTAATATTAAAAGTTAAGTTTTATGACCTTTCATTCCTCTTCTTTGGTTTTGCATATATTATTTTGGTCTAAGAGGTAGTTATCATACCCCATACATTTGTGGGTGTGTTTGACTCATATAGTCAAGAAAATAGCCAAGGATTGTCACCAGTAGAGTGGTCAGAGAGTGTTGAGCCAGAGGACCAGGAAAGAGACGGGAGAGTAGTCTGGATCATAGCCTAGGGTTGTCCCAAGTAAAATGGTCAGAATGAGTTGAACCAGAAGATCAGGAGAGAGATGGGAGAGTAGTCAAGAAAATATCCAAGATGTTGTTGTTAGTAGAGTGGTCAGAGAGTGTTGAGTCAAAGGACCAGGAGAGAGATGGGAGCGTAGTCAGGAATATAACTAAGGGTTGTCCCCATCAGAGTGGTCAGAGAGTGTTGAGTCAGAGGACCAAGAGAGAGATGGGAGCGTAGTCAAGAATATAACTAAGGGTTATCCCCAGTATAGTGGTCAGAGAGTGTTGGGAGAGTAGTCAAGAATATAGCCAAAGCTTGTCACCACTAGAATGGTT
This sequence comes from Phyllomedusa bahiana, assembly GCA_025379985.1. Taxonomy (NCBI): domain Eukaryota; kingdom Metazoa; phylum Chordata; class Amphibia; order Anura; family Hylidae; genus Phyllomedusa; species Phyllomedusa bahiana. The sequence goes on along the minus strand of JAODAL010021164.1, from coordinate 66,596 downwards.
AGAATGAGCCGAACAAGAAGACCAGGAGAGAGATTGTGTAGTAATCAGGAACTTAGCCAAAGGTTGTCACCAGTAAAGTGTTCAGAATATGTTAAGCCAAGAGCCAGGAGAGAGATAGGAGAGTAATGAGGAACATAGCCAAGAGTTTTCACCAGTAAAAAAATCAGAATGAGCTGGACCAGAGGATCAGGAGAGAGATAGGAGATTAGTCAAAAATATAGCCATAGTGGAGTATGTAATGTTATCCTGTATGTAATGTATGTAATGTATTTTCTTGCAAAGGAGTCCACAGCTGGCTATGTAATCACTGCCACCCAGATACTATGTGTGCATATTTGTATTGGGACAATAATATTTTACACGCACAGTCTGAATATTTGCATTTGAAAAAAAAAAAACAAAAACGCTGCCAGCCGGAGCTACTGCTGTATGCGAATGACTGCTGTTTACTACCAACAAAATGACTCCGTTCACCATGACCAAAACTATGTAACCATGACCCAGTCCCCTCCTCCTAAATGTCCTGGCTCATGAGTACTGACATTAATGGTGGTATCACAAGACATAATGGAAAAGAAGCAGAGAAGCTCAAGCACCCTCTACTGTATATAACAAATCCTCAATTTTATTTTGACCCACTGAGTCTTTAGAAAGCAAAAGCCAGCCAAGCCAGCATCACTCATCTGCATACAACCGTTTCGGGGTTTTGCCCCTCATCAGTGCAGAGCAGAGCGATACTGGCTGGTTGGGTGGGAGGCAATGAGTGGCTCAGAAAGAGAAAATCTCTCCTTGGGGAGAGCGTCATATAGGCGTATGGAGATTCAAAATTTCCTTTTGCACTCCACGAAGCAACTGCATATTGCAAGGCATTATGGGAAAGGAGCTGAGAAGCTCAAGCGCCCTCTATTGGATGTAACAAATCCTCAATTTGCTTTGGACCCACTGAGTCATTAGAAAGCAAAAGGAATATTAGCCAAGCCGGTATCATTCATCTGCATACAGCAGCCATTTGGATTTTGCCCCTCATCAGTGCAGAGCAGAACGATACTGGCTGGCTGGGTGGGAGGCAATGAGTGGCTCAGAAAGGGAAAATCTCTCCTTGGGGAGAGCGCCATATAGGCGTGTGGAGATTCAAAATTTCCTTTTGCACTCCACGAAGCACCTGCATATCATGGGGTCATGGTGGGAGAGTTAGGAGGAGAAATATGGCTGCCTAATAAGATAAGAGGGCATGGCTTCTGTAGCTTATTTTTAAGGACAAAGCAAGAGAAATAAAAAGAAGCAGAACATGCGGCCTCCACTTCTTGCTCTTTTTTCTTCAATGTTTACTGCCCCTTTAAGAACCACGAACCGATGAACGAATAAAGTCAGCAAATTGTGCGGCAATTTTCAGCCTTAAGGAAACGTTCAGACATCACAGCAAAATGTCTTAAAGTATTGGCAATGCTCCTGAGAGCTTGTCACCCGGCATCGTGTCCGGTCATCTCACATCCGCTCCTGGTGCCGGGAGATGATGTGAGTTTCATTCTCTTGTCTTGCTGAACAGACTGCACGCTGCTATCCTTTTAGTTTCCACCATCTGAGCCATGGCTCCTATCAGAGAGTTAGGAATGTCGCCTGTCCCCCCGGCCTGGTCCCATATGTCCGTGCTGCATCTGGTTTCTATACATGTTCCAGACTTTGTATTTACAATGTAACAATATTTACTACATACAGTATAATGTATAATAATTGCTATATATAATGTATATTTTATAATATATGATTTATTATACATTTACTATGTATTTGCTATATATTCTGTATAATATTTACTATGCAACTATTTACTATAAATAATTTATACTATACATAGTACCTCATACTTTTTTTTTTACTATACATTGTTTATTAGATATGATTTATTCTCTCTCTCTCTCTTATATATATATATATTATATGTCATTTCTAATATTATTAATACTTCATATGCTATTTATATTTGTTTTATATAGTTAATTTACTATACATAATATTTTATATACTTCTTACTATAAATTATTTATATGTACTTTACTTATTCTCTCTCTCTCTTTCTCTCTCCTCTCTCTCTCCCTCTCTCCTTCTTTTTCCAACTCACTCTACCCCTCCTCCCTCTCTCTCCCTCTCTTTCTATCTCCCTCTCTTTCTCTCTCTAGTTCTATCTCCCTCTCTTTCTTTCTCTAGCTCTCTCTCCCTCTCTTTCACTCTCTTTCTCTCTCTAGCTCTCTCTCCCTCTTTCCAACTCACTCTACCCCTCTCTCTATTCTCTCCCTCTCTTTCTCTCTATCTCCACTCTTTCCCTCTCTTTCTCTCTCTCTCTCTCTCTCCCTCTCTTTCTCTCTCTCCCTCTCTTCCTAACTCACTCTACCCCTCTCTACCTTTCTTTCTTTCTTTTTCTTTCTTTCTTTCTCTTTCTCTCTCCCTCTCTCTTTCTTTCTCTTGCCCTCTCTCTCTCTCTCTAGATATATGTGTATATGTTTATGTATATTATTTACAATACTATTTATACTTCATATGCTATATATTATATTTACTTTATTTGCTATACATATTATTTCCTATCATCTACATTGACCTCTCACTGCCGCAGTGATTTTTGTTTGTGACACATTCATTTTTTCCTTCCCGCCTTCCGAAAGCCATCATTTCTTTATTTTTCTATCAGCTTAATAATTTCAGAGCTTTTTATTTTTTTTGCAGGACAAGTTGTAGTTTTTTCACCCCTTAAGGACCAAGGGCGACATGTCAGAAAAGAGGTGCCACGATGCCAGTTTTTAGGTGCATTAAATGAGTGTATAGTGCACCTGAATGAATGAACCTGTCAGAAATCTGGCGTCTGGTCTACCTTACATAGTATAATTGATGCACCTAATCTAGACGCATTGCATAACCTGGGTGCATAGCATATCATTGCTGGCATATTTGATGCGCCTACTTTAGGAGCATTCCAATGTGTCGTGCCTCATGTATAATGCACATAGGTTCGGTTTATTACAGTTCATTTATATAGAGAATAGGGCGTCGACAGTTTCTTGGCGCAAAATACAGTAAAAAAATGGCGCAGCCCTAATGGGACACGTCGTCCCGAGAATTTATTTTCAGCATCATCCGTTTCTTCCTCCTCCCAGAGCTATAACTTTTTCATTTTTCCATCTACACATACCTATGAGGGCTTTTATTTTGCAAGACAAGATGGACTTTTCAATGGTGTCATTCCGCGAACCATTGAATATACTGGGAAATTGCAAAAAAAATGTAAGGGGCAAAATGTGAAAAAACATACTTGTTCCATGTTTGCAGGGGGTTTGTTTCTATAGCTTTCACTGCACTATTAAATATGGATTATCTGTTTTCCATTGGTTAATACAGTTCCGGTAATACCAAATATATAGAGTTTGCATTATGCTTTAGTACTGTAAAAAAACTCCAAACATTTTCTGTTTTTTCAAGTTGTGCTGCAGACCATTTTCTGTGGTAAAATACAGTCTGCAGAGCCTGTGTAAATTGGTACCTACCACTATATGGTCACTGTATGGAGGTAATATACAGTCTGCAGAGCCTGTGTACACTGGTGTCTACCATTATATGGTCACTGTATGTAGGTAATATACATTCTGCAGAGCCTGTGTACACTGGTGTCTACCACTATATGGTCATTGTATGGAGGTAAAATACAGTCTGCAGAACCTGTGTACACTGGTATTTTACCATTTATTTTGGTCACTGTATGGAGGTTAATATACAGACTGCAGAGTCTGTGAACATGTATCTACCACTATATGGTCACTGATTGGTAGTAATATACAGTCTGCAGAGCCTGTGTACACTGTATCTCCATATATGGTTCACTGTAGGGTGGTAATATACAGTTCAGAGCCTGTGAAACACTGTATCTACCACATATGGTCACTGTATGGGGGTTTAATATACAGTCTGCAGAGCCTGTGTACATTTATCTACCACTATATGGTTACTGTATGGTGGTAATATACAGTCTGCAGAGCCTGTGTACATGTATCTACCACTGTATGGTTACTGTATGGTGGTAATATACAGTCTGCAGAGCCTGTGTACACTGTATCTACCACTATATGGTCACTGTATGGTGGTAATATACAGTCTGCAGAGCCTGTGTACACTGGTGTCTACCACTATATGGTCACTGTATGGAAGATTATTTTTTTTGGGTGGGGTGGGGGGAGGATGGGCGCAGATACTTTGGTTGTATGGGGCTCTGAAATTTCTGATGGCAGGTCTGGCTGCTAGCATAAGATCCAAACTGTAACTGACCGCCGTTACCTGCCGCATATGGAGCAGGCTCAGCAATTGCGTCCGACACTGAGTGGGGGCCCAGCATTCTGACCCTCACTGATTGGTATGTAATGCCAATTTGGAGCAAAATGTTACCATCTACACGGAGCTTATGTGTTTTCCCTGGGTCCTACTTCTAGAATTGCCTTTTGGTCCATGAGAAACATATGAAATGGATGGTGGCCCCCGAGAGCCCTAGAGAAAGTTGACCTAAAGTTGGGTTCTGCGTCTTGTACGCTGTCTACGTCTTCTTGGCAGGAGATGCTTTGTAAATCTGCAGCCACTACGAGGCCGTCTCTGCTCCCGTGAGGACATTTCCATCCTTTTCTCTCCACTGATTTTGTTATACATTTCCAAGCCTTTTATGAACTGCAGGTGGCGGTTTCCACCATGTGAAGCTATGAAGATGTCGTTCTACTTGGCCGAATGGTCCTCAGAAGGTTTCACTGCTTCTTCATCCTGATCTGTGGAGACTGAGACGTTTTCCTTAGGACCTGGTGACACCATGTAAGATACGTGAGGTTCTGCCGGCGAGAGGCCGTGTGATCTGCTCCCATCATCTGGCTCGGAATAGAATCATTATGTGATAGTTACACGGTATCCGAGGGCCGGGAGACGCTTGGACTCCTCCCCCGCTACGTGTGTGGATTGGACGGGCAGAGGTCCTCATTTTATCCAAATCATCTTTGGACATGCAAATATGCACATTACACACAGCTGCGTGCGGGGAGGGGAGGCGGCTGCGTGCGGGGAGGGGAGGCGGCTGCGTGCGGGGAGGCGGCTGGGTGCGGGGAGGGGAGGCGGCTGCGTGCGGGGAGGGGAGGCGGCTGCGTGCGGGGAGGGGAGGCGGCTGCGTGCGGGGAGGCGGCTGCGTGCGGGGAGGGGAGGCGGCTGGGTGCGGGGAGGGGAGGCGGCTGGGTGCGGGGAGGGGAGGCGGCTGCGTGCGGGGAGGGGAGGCGGCTGGGTGCGGGGAGGGGAGGCGGCTGCGTGCGGGGAGGGGAGGCGGCTGCGTGCGGGGAGGCGGCTACGTGCGGGGTTGGGAGGCAGCTGCGTGCGGGGAGGGGAGGCGGCTAGGTGCGGGGAGGGGAGGCGGCTAGGTGCGGGGAGGGGAGGCGGCTGGGTGCGAGGATGGGAGGCGGCTGCGTGCGGGGAGGGGAGGCGGCTAGGTGCGGGGATGGGGGCGGCTGGGGTGCGGGCGGGGGGGGCGCGATGCGTCGGTGGGGGAGGCGGCTGCGTGGGGGGAGGGAGGCGGTGCGTGCGGGGATGGGTGGCGGCTGGGTGCGGGGATGGGAGGCGGCTGTGTGCGGGGAGGGGAGGCGGCTGGGTGCGGGGAGGGGAGGCGGCTTGGTGCGGGGTGGGGAGGCGGCTGGGTGCGGGAGGAGGGAGGGGCCCTGCGTGCGGGAGGGGAGGCGGTTTAGGTGCGGGGAGGGGAGGCGTGCGGGGCGGGGAGGGAGGGGAGGCTGGGTGCGGGGAGGGGAGGCGGCTGGGTGCGGGGAGGGGAGGCGGCTGGGTGCGGGGAGGGGAGGCAGCTGCGTGCGGTGAGGGGAGGCCGCTGGGGGGGGGGAGGGGAGGCGGCTGGGTGCGGGGATGGGAGGCGGCTGGGTGCGGGTAGGGGAGGCGGCTGGGTGGGGGGAGGCGGCGGGGGTTTTGGGGAGGGGAGGCGGTGGTGCGGGGGATGGGAGGCGGCTGGGTGCGGGGAGGGGAGGCGGCTGGGTGCGGGGAGGGGAGGCGGCTGGGTGCGGGGATGGGAGGCGTCAGGGAGCGGGGATGGGGGGCGGCTGGGTGCGGGGAGGGGTGGCGGCTGGGTGATGGGCGGGGTGGGGGCTGGGTGCGGGGAGGGGAGGCGGCTGGGTGTGGGGAGGGGAGGCGGCTGCGTGCGGGGAGGGGAGGCTGGGTGCGGGGAGGGGAGGCGGCTGCGTGCGGGGAGGGGAGGCGGCTGGGTGCGGGGAGGGGAGGCGGCTGGGTGCGGGGAGGCGGCTGGGTGCGGGGAGGGGAGGCGGCTGGGTGCGGGGAGGGGAGGCGGCTGGGTGCGGGGAGGGGAGGCGGCTGCGTGCGGGGAGGGGAGGCGGCTGCGTGCGGGGAGGGGAGGCGGCTGCGTGCGGGGAGGGGAGGCGGCTGGGTGCGGGGAGGGGAGGCGGCTGGGTGCGGGGAGGCGGCTGGGTGCGGGGAGGGGAGGCGGCTGGGTTTGGGGAGGGGAGGCGGCTGGGTGCGGGGAGGGGAGGCGGCTGGGTGCGGGGAGGGGAGGCGGCTGGGTGCGGGGAGGGGAGGCGGCTGGGTGCGGGGAGGGGAGGCGGCTGGGTGCGGGGAGGGGAGGCGGCTGGGTGCGGGGAGGGGAGGCGGCTGGGTGCGGGGAGGGGAGGCGGCTGGGTGCGGGGAGGGGAGGCGGCTGGGTGCGGGGGGGAGGCGGCTGGGTGCGGGGAGGGGAGGCGGTGGGGCGGGGGAGGGGAGGCGGCTTGGTGCGGGGGGGGGTGGGGGGGAGGGGTGGGGGCTGGGTGGGGGGAGGGGAGGCGGCTGGGTGCGGGGAAGGGGGAGGGGGCTGGGAGGTGCGGGGGGGGGAGGCGGCTACGTGCGGGGAGGGGAGGCAGCTGGGGTGCGGGGGGGAGGCGGCTACGTGTGTGGAGGGGAGGCGGCTGCGTGCTTCGGCTCTTCATCTGCATCGACCTCACTAGTTTACTGTTGATACATTCCTAGAAAGCTGTGAGGAGCCTATACAGGTAGGAAGGAGTCTCCGTTCGTTAGAATAAACTTGTTACAGTCTATTTACTAAACCAAAGACAAGGGAATAAACTATGGGGACTAGAGCGCTAAACGAACAATAAGCACAAGGGCTTACATATGCTAAATGAAGGTGTTTATTTAGTACAGCATATTATACGTTTCTCGGGTGCATACCCGCTTCCTCAGATATCAGAGCCTATACAAGTATCCACACCCTGGGAGAAAGTATTTACACCCTAGGAGAAGTATTTGCACCCTAGGAGAAAGTATTTACACCCTAGGAAAAAGTATTTACACCCTAGGAAAAAATATTTACATCCTAGGAAAAAGTATTTACACCCTAGGAGAAAGTATTCACACCCTAGGAGAAATTATTCATGTCCCAGGAAAAAGTATTTACACCCTAGGAGAAAGTATTTACACCCTAGGAAAAAATATTTACACCCTAGGAGAAAGTATTTACATCCTAGGAGAAAGTATTCATGTCCTAGGAAAAAGTATTTACACCCTAGGAGAAAGTATTTACACCCTAGGAGAAAGTATTCATGACCTAGGAAAAAGTATTTACACCTTAGGAGAAAGTAAACACACCCTAGGCAAAAGTACATATACCCTAGAAGAACGTATCCACCCCCTAGGAAAAAGTATTTACACCCTAGGAAAAAGTATAAACTTAGGAGGAAAAAGTATTCACTTCCAAAGAAAAAGTATCCACACCCTAGTAGAAAGTTTTCATGCCCTAGGAAAAAGTATTCATGCCCTGGAAAAAATTATCTACACCCTAGGAAAAAGTATTCACTTCCAAGGACAAGGTCTTTATAATCTAGGATAAAATATTCACATCCTAGGGAAGAAAAAATTTACACTCTAGGAGAAAGTATTCACTTCCAAGGAGAAAGTATTTACACCCTAGGATAAAGTATCCACACCCTAGGGAAAAGTATTTACACCCTAGGAGAAAGTATCCACACCCTAGAAGAAAGTATTAATATCCTAGGAAAAAGTATTTACACCCTAGGAGAAAGTATCCACACCCTAGAAGAAAGTATTAATATCCTAGGAAAAAGTATTTACACCCTAGGATCAGGCTCGGACCGCCCGACAGGGGAATAGGGGAAACCCTGGTTGGTCCCTGAGCTAGGGAGACCTGGAGTTGTTTTTTAAACATCCTGAAAAAAGACAAAAAGGCAAAAAGTGGCAAAAAAGGATAGAATGAGATGCAATAAGCAAGAGGCAGAGTATAGAAGGCAGGTACAGCCATTTACAGGAGCTGTAGGGTGGGCCCCTTAAATAAACTCCACTGGTGGGCCCAGAAACAGCTCAACTAGTGGGCCCTTACAATCAACTCCATCTGTGGACCCTAAACATCCCAGTCCCACACTGCCTAGGAGAAAGTATTCATGTCCTAGGAAAAAGTATTTACACCCTAGGAGAAAGTATAAAGTTAGGAGGAAAAAGTATTCACTTCCAAGGAAAGAGTATCCACACAGTAGGAGAAAGTATTCATGTCCTAGGAAAATGTACTCTTGCCCTGGAAAAAATATATACACCCTAGGAAAAAGTATTCACTTCCAGGGAAAAAGTATTTATAATCTAGGATAAAGTATTCACATAGTAGGAAAAAGTATTTATACCCTAGAAGAAAGTATCCACAACCTTTGAGAAAGTATTAACTTAGGAGGAAAAATTATTCACCATCTAAAAGAAAGTATTTATTCCTTAGGAGAAGTATTCATGCCCTAAGAAAAAAGTATTCACACCTTAGGAAAAAGTATTTAAAAAATAGAAAATGTTTGGATTTTTTAAGGAGAGCAACTTACACAGGCTGTAGATAGGGAGGAAAACACACTCTAGGCAATGCAAAGCAGGGGGGGGGGGTGTTTCACTCAGGCTGTGTACAAGTGTAGAGAAAACACAGAGCAGAACATGAAGAGAGGGGAAGCATCCAAGGAGGGCAGCTCACATGAGCTGTAGCTAGGGAGGGAAGCACACACAAGGTAGTTTGCAGGGGTGGAAATCACTCAAGTTGTGTACAAGAGAGAAAGTAAAGCAGAGCATGGAGAAGGGGGAGGTATTCATGAAGGCAGCTCATGCAGGTTGTAGATATGGAGGAAAGCACACACATGGCAGTTTTCAAGAGGTATACTAACTCAGGTTGTGTACAAGTGTAGAAAGAAAGCAGAGCATGGAGAGGAGGGAAGTATTCAAGGAGGGCAGCTAACACAGGCTGTAGATAGGGAGGAAAGCACACACAAGGCAATTTACAGGGGGGAATCACTCAGGGGGTGTACAAGTATAGAGAGAAAGCAGAGCAGAGCATGGAGACAAGAGAAGCATCCAAAAGGGCAGCTCACACAGGCTGTAGATAGGGAGGAAAGCACACACACAAGGCAGTTTGCAGGTGGGAGTCACACAGGATGTGTAAAAGTATAGATATAAAGAAGAGCAGAGCATGGAGAGATGTTAAGAATCCATAAGGGCAGCTCACACAGGCTGTAGATAGGGAGGAAAGCACACACACAAGGCAGTTTGCGGGGGGGAGTCACACAGGATGTGTAAAAGTATAGAGAGAAAGCAGAGCAAAGCATGGAGAGAAGAGACGCATCCAAGGAGGGCAGCTCACACAGGCTGTAGACAGGGAGGAAAGCACACACAAGGCAATTTGTAGAGGGTGGGGAATCAGTCAGGGTGTGTACACGTGTACAGAGAAAGCAGAGCAGAGCATGGAGAGGAGGGAAGCATCCAAGGAGGGCAGCTTAAACAGCCTGAAGATAGGGAAAAAAAGCAGTTTGCAGGGGAGAATCACTAAGGCTGCACATAAGTGTAAAGACTCTAGACGTCTAAACACACAGAGCTCACATCCCACATGTGTTACTGGGAGAACAACCTAAATGAAAAAACTAGGAGCATCTGCAAACGGAATATCAGAGGTCATTGCTAAATACAATCCAAATCTCAGCAATTTGTTTAAGGTCGGCCCATATCGAGTTTTGGTAAAAATTGCCAAATAAATCAACCCTGAGTTAGAGTTTTGGTATTTTACCGGTTTTTAAGGGTTAACTTACTTTTCCACAATGCTCTTCTTCTGGTGTCCCATCCAACATCACTGGTTATTATAACATAGGGGTTATCACATGATGTTTCACTAGGACTGCTGGACAGAATGCTAGGTTAGCCTCAACTTGGGGGTAGGGTTCAGGTACAATATAGGATTAGGGTTAGGTTTGGAACCAGTTTTGAATTGAACAGGGGCCAATTTGAGCAACACTGATCAGGGAATCTGGAAGTGAATGAAGGTATGAAGATTGCAGATTAAGACTTTGAAGAATGTTTTTTATTCAAAGTAACCACTAAGTAAAAATATTTTTTCTCTGCTAACGATATCCGTGTCCTTTCAGTTAAATATTGCAATATATACTTCTACCACCAGATGGCTGTATTGATCATTCTTGAATTTGTTAATGGATGATGGTGCTGTGCATCCTCCCATTGGTTAATATAACAGCGCACCATGTGGTCATACATGGTACTGCAAGTAAAGTTCATCATTTTTTTTTTTCATATAAGGTAACATTATGAGTTTCTATATTGATTAAATTACACCTGAGCATTAGATCCTTTTGTATCCTACATCCTCTAGTATTTTTCACCATAACTAATCCTGGTGCTTCTCTTCAGCATGGAGGAACACGTACCACCATTTCTTTTCTAATCTCTGTTATCTATCATCATAGGATATTACTATTTGCAGCTATTTCATGCGGATTACTCCGATATACCATAGTCGTGCAGCAATTGTAAATTCATAGTGTAGAAAATAATCATGTGGCGCCCAAGGATTCCAATATGTGCATTTTATGTGATAAGAGCATGAGCCGAGCAAAGAGGGGGGAAAAAAAAATCCAAAATGTATTTAATTTTCTCAAAGGAAAAAACCCTTCACCCCTTTTGCTTTTTGTCAACCCTTTTCGACCTATTTCAGAAAAGGCAAAAATTAAAAAACACGCAATTGGTGTTCTTATTTGGGAAACCCGGCCGTCGGGTTGGCGGGGGCAAAACACAAAATGGAAAGTAATTTTTATAATATTTTTTAAAAAAATGTTACTCCAATAGTATTTACATGTTTGTACTGGGAAAAAAAACATTTTAAAAAAAACGTTAAATTTCAAACCTTTTGGGTCACGGGAGGGGCTGGGGCCCCTTGTTTTTTTTTACCTTTTTTACACAACACAGAGCCGCCCCAAGGAAACATATTGAAAAAGCAAACATACGTGAAATCCACTAAAGAGCAAATTTATTGACAAACATACTGAAAAACTTTTGAGACTCTCGGTTCACATATTTGATCAAAAAGATGTTTTTAAGCTGCCCACGACTTTTCAAACGTGATCTCAAAATCGGGCAGTCCTATCCTATCTTTACCTCTCAACGAGCCAATTTAGGCCCTCTCACTGGTCAACCGACCTCCATTATCAGAGAGAAAAAATAAAAAAACAACCAACCAGCCAAGCTGCCCGTCTTATGACAGCCTGTGAGAGTGGGCGGGGCAGAAACCCAAAAATTGGAAGCACCCCTTCCTTCCCATAAATTTGGTTAAAATCAATGTACACCAAGTATAACGTATGTTTCTGTATGTTTTTTCATGTATGATAGATAGCATAAATGCTTCTTTAGGGATTTCCACGTAGTATACTGTATATCTATCACATATCTCAGAGCAGAATTAGAAACATTGTAACATACTGTATATCTATCACATGTCCCAGAGCAGAATTAGAAACATTGTAAAATTAAAAATTTTATATCTATTCCATAATTCTCAGAGCAGAATTAGAAAACATTGTAACATACTGTATATCTATCACATTCCAGAGCAGAATTTGAAAAATTGTAACATACTGTATATCTAATCACATTCCCAGAGGGAGAATTAGAAACCCTTGTATTCATACTGTATATCTATCACATATCTCAGAGCAGAATTAGAAACATTGTAACATACTGTATATCTATCACATATCTAAGAGCAGAATTAGAAACATTGTATCATACTGTATATCTATCACATATCTCAGAGCAGAATTAGAAACATTGTAACATACTGTATATCTATCACATATCTCAGAGCAGAATTAGAAACATTGTATCATACTGTATATCTATCACATATCTCAGAGCAGAATTAGAAACATTGTAACATACTGTATATCTATCACATGTCTCAGAGCAGAATTAGAAACATTGTAACATACTGTATATCTATCACATATCTAAGAGCAGAATGTAGCTGGGACCGTCTCACCCTGAAAAGATGGAGGTTTTGACACCAAGGGCGACATGTATGATTCTCGCCGGGTCGGTGCGCACTGTTTCGCCCGATTTTTAGTGAAAGCTGCGCCTGATTTATGTCGGCGCTCGGGCGCGCTCATACATACCATGAAAAGTCCGCCGCACCTCGCCAGTGTGTGAGGCGCAGAAGGGACTGTGCCGAAAATCTATTCTGATTCGAGCCAGGCTGGAAAACAGCGAGAAATCATTAAAGATGTCGGTGCGGAGTATGAATCAAAAAATCGCCTTTATAAAGGCGTAAAACATTCTCAGAAAAAGAGCTCAAACCTCAAAAAAATTTTTTATTTTATTCATACTCCATGCCGCACGCCGCTGAGCGCCAAGATTGCATTGTGCCGATCTCTCCATAGACTACAATAGGACAAGTAGCTCGCGCTCTGATTGGCTGGGATAGCCAAGCCCCCGCTAGCTCAACCAATCAGATCTTTTCTGTATTTTGACTGTATTTTGAACTGTCCCGCCTTTGATTTTGATTGGTCTATATTTCTCCATAGGTTATAATGGGTCCCTGTTGCTCCTATTCTGATTGGCCCAGATAGCCAAGCCCCCGCTAGCTCAACCAATCAGCTCTTTTCTGTATTTTGACTGTATTTTGAACTGTCCCTCCTTTGATTTTGATTGGTCAATAGATCTCCATAGGTTTTAATGGTTCACTGTCGCTCCTATTCTGATTGGCTGGTTTCTGCCGACCAATGAGAATAGCTTACAGAATTTGAATTACTGTATTTCCCGGCAATTTCCAATATCCTAATTCCTGATTTTTGGAAAGTGATTTTTTTTTTATTTTTTATTTTTTTTGAGGTTTGAGCTCTTTTTCTGATAATGTTTTCCGCCTTTATAAAGGCGATTTTTTTCGGAATCATACTCCTGCTGCACGGAGCTGAGCGCCGAGATTTCTCTTGCGATCTTCTATATGTTTCCTCTCATGTTACGTTCTCGCTTCACTTCCCCTCCGCCGGCTCATTTAGACCAGAATCAACCAGGTCTGCCTGTCGGAGCTGGCGAGCGCTGCAATGCGCCGCACTTTGCCGAGCCGCGATCGTACATGCCTCGGAGTTTTCGAGCGCGCCGCGTCCCGCCCCAGAACGCCTACAGCGCGCCCACTTGCCGGCCCCTTCATGCGAGGCGCAGCCAAAAGTGGCAAACGCTGCGCCTAATATCGCATCCCTGCGTCCGATAGGGGATTCAGGCCGGGGAGGCGCAGTATACGCCAGAAATCGGGCGAAAAGCCCGATCATACATGTCGCCCCAAGTGAGGTAAAATGTCAGAGCAGGACCCCATCTGAATTGAGGTCACTTTGTCGTTGGTAGGTGGGCTCTTACAGTTGTGATAAAAATTGGACATTATGGGCGACATGCATGATTTTTTGTGTGCATTAGTAGTGTAGAATGCTCCTGAATCTCTGAACCTGTTCTACTGTCATAGATTTAGTGCCTTCTAGCTACAAAGCGACACTTCAGGCTCAGGTAAACCCCTTGTAAAATGCTCTACCTGTTCCAGCAGTAATGCGGCTGGTTTTGCTGTACTGGAGCTATAAATGTGCAGCTTCGTACGGTTGTAGTGCACCGCCTCCCGCACGCCCCCCGTTCTCAGGCGCATTACAAAGTGCCGCGGGCGCTCTATAATGTGCCTGATATTGCAGTGCGCCTGGCTACTGGTTACTAAGAACCTCAGATTTTCATGTATCCTAAAGTAGCAGAAATGCATTTTGAAAAATTTCCTATTTTCCCTTTGTCAGCCTTTATTTGTTGTAGAGTGTTGTGTTCGCTAGCATGCACCTACACTAATTTCTTTAAAATTGTCTTGGATGTTTGACCACTATCTATCTATCTTTCTTTCTATCTATCTATCTATCTGATTTCTATCTATCTATCTATCTATCTGATTTCTATCTATCTATCTATCTATCTATCTACCTACCTACCTACCTACCTACAGTTGAAACCAGAAAGTTCCATCCACTGTACATAAAGCCCCATCTGCAGGTTTTTCTCTCTGACATAAAATCAGAATAATCCTTCCCTGTTTTAGGTCAATTAGGAACCAAAATTATTTATATTTGCCAAATGCAGAATAATGAGAGAATTTTTAAGGCATTTTTATTATTTTCTGCAAAGTCAGAAGTTTCCCTCCATTTGATTAGTATTTGGTGGCTTTGCCCTTAAACTGTAGGACTTGGGTCAAATGTTCTGGATCCTTCCACGAGCTTCTCACAATAGTTGGTAGGAATTTTGGCTCTTTCCTCCTATCAGACCTGGTGTAACTGAGCCATGTTTGCTCGCTCCGGCCTTTTCAGCTTTGCCCATAAATTTTCAATAGGATGAGATCAGGGCTTTGTGACGGCCGCTCCAGAACATTGAATTGGTTATCCTTAAGCCACTTTGGAACCAGTGTGGCAGTAGCTTCAGGTCATTGTCCATTTGGAAGACCCATTTCCACCCAAGCCCTAACTTCCTGGCTGATGCCTTGAGATGTTGCTTCAGTATTGCCACATAATCTTCTTTCCTCATGATGCCATCTATTTTGTGAAGTGCACCAGTCCCTTCTGCAGCAAAACAGCCCCGCAACATGATGCTGACACACCCGTGTTTCACAGTTGGGATGGTGTTCTTAGGCTTCCAAGCTTCTCCCTTTTTCCTCCAAACATAATGATGGTCATTATGGCCAAGCAGTTTAATTTTAGTTTCGTCAGACCACAGGACATGTCTCCAAAATGTAGTTCTTTGTTTCTGTGCATTTGCAAACATGAATCTGGCTTTTCTATGTTTCTTTTGGAGTAATGGCTTCTTCCTGGCAGAGCTGCCTTTCAGCCCATGTTGATACAGGACTCATTTCACTGTGGACAATGACACAATCTTTCCAGCTTCCGCCAGGATCTTCACAAGGTCTTCTGCTTTTGTTCTTGGGTTGATATGCACATGTCGGACCAAAGCACGTTCATCTCTGAGACACAGAACCCGTCTCCTTCCTGAGCAGTATGATGGCTGGACATTCCCATCTTGTTTGTACTTGCGTATAATTGTTTTTACAGATGAACGAGGCACCTTCAAGTATCTGGAAATAAAACCAAAGGATGAACCAGACATGTGCAAGTACACAATCCTCTTCCTGATAACTTGGCTGATTTCTTTAGACTTTCCCATGATGTTAAACACAGAAGCAGTGTATTTGCAGTGTGTTTCTGGTGTGCTATAAAATACATCCACAGCTGTGTCTCTAATTAACTGAGACATTGCCGATAAACCATCAGAAGCTTCCAAAGAGCTGATCTCATCATATGGGCGGTGCCAAATTGTTTAGAGGCAGAGTAATCCGAGTGTATGGAAACTGCTGACTTTGCAGAAAGTAATAAAAATGCCTTGAAAATTCTCTCTCTCATTATTCTGCATTTGGCAAATAGAAATAATTTTGGTTCCTAATTGACCTAAAACGGGAAAGGTTTATTCTGATTTCATGTCAGAGAGAAAAACCTGCAGCTGGGGCTTTATATAGAGGGAGCGAGAAACCTGCAGATGGAGCTTTATATAGAGGGAGGGAGAAACCTGCAGATGGGGCTTTATATAGAGGGAGGGAGAAACCTGCAGATGGAGCTTTATATAGAGGGGTTGGAAACTGCTGGTTTAAGCTGTATCTGTCTAAATAAGTTATTGTTGTACATATCAAATATATTTTATCAGATAACAGTGTTGAGAGAAAGTAATAAAAAAAGAAAACAAAATCATTTACTTGTGTAAATAATACAGAGATAAGCAGTAAATCCAAGACAAATGTTCTCCTTCAAGATTGTCTTCAGTGCCGCCCAGGAACCTGACAGACAACGTGAAGTAAAAATAACCCAAACAAATGAAAACCAAAAAAAGATAAAGAAAGAAGATGTCAATCAAAATTAAAATATATTTATATTGTCACTGCAACATTTCAGCTCTACTTTGAAGCTTCTTTCTGCCTGTAGATAGATAGATAGATAGATAGATAGATAGATAGATAGATAGATATGAGATAGATAGAGATAGAAATCAGTATAGATAATAGATAGTAGATAGTAATAGATAATAGAAGATCGATATAGATAGAATTATAGGAGATAGATATTGAGAAGATCAGATAGATAATAGAAGAAAGATAGATATTAGAGATAGATATAGATATGATAGATAGATAGATAGTAGATAGATAGGTATATAAATAGATAGATATGGGATAGATAGATATGAGATAGATAGATAGATATGATGATAGATAAGATAGATAGATAGAATAGATAGTATAGATAGATAGATAGATATGAGATAGAGATATGAGTAGATAGATAGTTATGAGATAATAGTAGATGGATAGATAGATAGATAGATAGATAGATAGATAGATAGATATGAGATAGATAGATATGAGATAGATAGTAGATAGATAGATAGATAGATAGATAGATATGAGATATATATGAGATAGATAGATAGATAGATAGATATGGGATAGATAGATAGAGATAGATAGATAGATAGATATGAGATAGATAGAGGATAGAAATCAGATAGATAGCTAGATAGATAGATAGATAGATAGATAGATAGATAGATAATAGATAGGTAGATAGATAGATGATAGATAGATAGTTATGAGATAGATAGATAGATAGATAGATAGATAGGTAGATAAATAGATAGATATGGGATAGATAGATATGAGATAGATAGATAGATAGATAGATAGATAGATAGATAGATAGATAGATAGATATGATATGATAGATAGATAATAGAGCTAGTAGATATTAGATAGAAGATAGATAGTAGATGAATAGATATGAGATAGATATGAGATAGATAGATATTAGATGATAGATAGAGAGATAGATAGATAGATATAGATATGAGATAGATAGATATTAGATAGATAGATATGAGATAGATATGAGATAGATAGATAGATAATGACTGAGATATGTTATAATCAAAATATCAAAAATTGGTCAGACCATCCTAGACAATTTTTGAAGAAATTAGTGTAGGTGCACAGAAAAGCAAACACAACACAATATCAGCAGCACTCTACACCAAAAAAAGCTGTGAAAGGAAATATAGGAATATTTTCAAAATGAAATTTCTGCAAAATTAAAGGTTTTGATGAAATTTGAGGTTCTTGGGACGAAAATGTGTAAAAGGTCTGGTGGGTTTTTTTACCCGAAACTGGGAACCCCCTTTGGCTATATTTAACCTGGTGCACTGAAATATGGGCCCACTTTTAAAATAGAGCCCCCCCCCCCGGCCCACTTTGTAATGCGCCTAGAACGGGGGGCTTTGCGGGGGGGGGTGCTTTAAAACCCCCCCCCGTAACGAAGCTGCATTTATAGTTCAGTCCGGAAAAAAAACCAATTACCTGAAATTTGTGCGCAAAAAAAAATGGCCCTGTGCCCCCAAAAAATTCCCATGTCCCCCTTAGTGTACAATTTTGATCAAAACTGTAAGAGCCCACCCACCAACAACAGACAGAGATATCGATAGGTATGACTGCGTAATGAAATTTTTCAGTGTATCTTTAAAAAAAAAAGTTATCTTTTTTACTATGTTTTTGGCAATGTGAATCCAAATAGTTTTATGTA
This sequence comes from Phyllomedusa bahiana, assembly GCA_025379985.1. Lineage (NCBI taxonomy): Eukaryota > Metazoa > Chordata > Amphibia > Anura > Hylidae > Phyllomedusa > Phyllomedusa bahiana. Next base: position 48,597 of record JAODAL010021164.1, on the reverse strand, counting down.
ATAAAGAAAAAAATCTGTTCATTTATCTGTAAATTAAAAGGAATAATTTAATTCAAATGAATTTAAAAGAAAAAAAAAATGTATAATATGTTTCTTGTGGATAAATTATAATTATTATTATTATTTTTCATCATTTTTATTTATTATTGTGTTTTTTTTTGTTATTTTTCATTATTTTTATTTATTATTGTGGTTTTTATTGTTATTTTTCATTATTTTTATTTATTATTGTGGTTTTTTTATTGTTATTTTTTCGTCTCACATTTTGTCCCATTTTTCTGTGTCACTGTTTAATTTCCCAAAGGGTCTGGGGGTTTAGTAGAAAAAATGATGTGGGGCAGGATGGCGGTAAACAATCTGCATATCTGTATTGGGAATTAATTGATACGTGTATGCCTCCTCGCATGCCGTACAACATGAAGTGCCAAAATAAATCAGCCGCGTGAATCTCTTCTGAGACTCGTTTATCTATTCAAAAGAAAGATAAATAAATGGAGAATATCCCAGGGAACGTTTCAGAAAAAATAAATGTTCAATATTTAATACATAAATCATATCTCAAGCTCGTGGTGTAAAAGTGATCAAACTCATCCTGAAAGTATTTGCCCCTTAAAAAATTTAGGAAAATTAAAAAGTTTGAAAAGAATAAAAAGACCAATAATAATGTTTTCCCAATTTGCTACAATGAAACGTTTTTTACAGGGCGCTTGGGTAGGGATCGGGGGCATCCCACCCCCCATCCCAGAGCAGAGGTGTAACTTAAAGCTCCTGGGCCCCAATGCAAAATCTATAAAAGGACCTCTATTATGAGCCATTGGTAATATTGATGTCTTATTATGTGGCAGAGGGGGGACTTTGGGCCCCCCCCCCCCCCTCCTCGGGCTCTGGGGCCTCAGTAGTGATACTCCCTTCCCCCCAATATAGCTATGCCCAAAAAGTTTTTAAATTGTCTGTTCCCCTTACTTTTTTAATGTTAAAAGTCTTTTTCCATGAGGGTCCTAAAAAAATTAAAAAACATGTTTTTGTTAACAATAAAACACAAAAATACCGTTTGAAAGAAACCCAAAAAATTAAAAAAACTGTTTTCCCCCTACGGGGGCCAACCCAAGGACTAATCAGAATGATCCCCACTATAAAAAAATAAAAAAATTTCCGCCCCCAACCAAAACCCCACATTTTCCACCCCCACATAGTGATAAATTAATTTAATAAAATTTCATCCCAACAACCCCCAACACACAGTGATTGAATAATACCATACCATTAGTGTTGAGCGATTGCGTTGGCTATCGAGATCGATGATGTCGATAGTCGGCGCTATCGTAAGGTTTTCGATAGTGAGCATGTTTATGCGGAGCCCTTTAAAGTCTAGGGGAAGACAAAAACACCTTCTTTATTACCCCCCAAACAAGGTGGAGAAGTGAAATTAACACCCACAAAGCAAAGGTTTCGTGTACATCTTGGGCAACCATTAGGTTTAAAAGTCACAAAAAAAAAAGTCCGCCATTTCTACCCCTGTCTTGTACCACGTGCCCTTTTAACCGGCAAAAACCCAAAAATTAAAAAAAGAGCCAGAAGGCAGTATGTTCAACCTCTTTTTACTTGAACTGGACATTGAATACCCCTGCCCTGGAAGCGCTGACCCCCAAAACTGCATCCCCCCCCCCATTTAAAAAGTGCCGCAAAAAGGAGTTTTAAAACCACTTTTTTTGTTGAAATGGACATTGAGTACTGTCTGGGCCACAGCATGGCCCAAACCTGCATGCCCCCCCACATTAAAAAAGTCCCGGGAAAAAAAGGAGTCTTTCAACCCCCATTTTAGTTGAAATGGCATTGACTATCCTGCCCTGGGCCAAGCATGGCCCCAAACCGCATGACCCCCAATTTAAAAAGTGCCGGAAAAAGGAGTCTTTAAACCCACCATTTTAGTTTCACTGGACATTGACTTTTTACCTGTCCGGGGCCCACAGCATGACCCCCAAAACCTGCATGCCCCCCCAAATTTAAAAAGTCCCGGAAAAAAAGGAGTCTTTAACCCCCATTTTAGTTTCACTGGCTTTGACTTTACTGTCTGGGCACGCATTCCCCGGGGCCGGTTTACAGTGGGTGCGGTGAAGCCCAGGCGGGCGGTCCTTCATCTTTTAAACACGAGGTTAAAATGCCTGAGAAGCAGCAACAAAAAACTGTCGTGCGAAGAGAGTGCGGAAGCGGAAGTGTGAAACCCCAGCCTTCCTCTGTAAAAAGTAAATCTGGGTGCGCTTCCCTCCGTATGAGTGTGGACCAATTGAGCTTCATTTGGAAAATATGGGGTTAAACGCCCCCCTGTTCCCCCCGGGTCCCCCTTTTTCTTGGATTTTTTTCTCATTTTATAAGTGTGGAGGAAATGGTCTTGACTTTGTTCTTGCCCCCTGCCCCATACTCCATGCCCTCTGAAAAAACCTACTTTGGCAAGTTTCCTGTACTCCTTGTAAAATTCAGAGGAAATTTTTTTTTACGCTATTTTGTAATGCAAGTTTTTTAGTACTTTAATTCTAAAAAAAACCCAATTTCAAAAATAGGATGGAATCCCTCCTTGTCTTTGTTTCTCTTTTTTTCTTTGTATTATATGGGTTGTTCAATACGGGGTTTGTTAGCTATGTTAAAGATCTTGCAAAAAAAGTCATTTTGAAAAATGTGTATTTAAGTGTCCTACCTATTCCTGTTTCTGACGCCATCACCCTTGAGCCATTTGCAATTGTGAAGAACAAATGTTGTTGGGAAACAAATTTTTTAGAATGGGACCTGTGTATAGCTGCGTCACAGAAAAGGGCCCCCCAAAATTAAAAGTGACCCCTTGACCCACTTGGTCAATTTGGAAGAACAAAGTTGTTGAAAAACATTTTTTAGAATGGGACTGTAGTATAGCTGCAGTCACAGAAAAAATCCCCCAAAAATTAAAAAGCATGCCCCCTTGACCCATTTGGCAATTGTAAAGAAAAATGTCTGTTAGAAACAACAGTTTTTTTTATAATGGGGGCCTTGTATTGCCTGCATTTCAAAGCAGATGACCCGAAAAATTATAAAATGATTCTCAGCCACTTTTAAAATTGGTGAGGGAAAAAATGCCCTTAAAAGCCACATTTCTGTTACAAAGGACCATGTTATTGCTGTATCTCACAGCTACAGGGTCCCCAAAAAATTATAAATATGACTTTCACCCACTTTTAAAAAATTGTGAGGGAGAAATCCCACTTAGAAGTACTTTTATTCCCAAAAGGGACATGATTTTTGGCTGTATTCACAGAACATGACCTCAAAACTTTGAAATGCGAAAATTTTTAAGATAAAGTGGTAAATGGAATACTGTTGTCATAAAACCCTTGCTGTTTTTACAGTCTTCACAGCAAACCAGCAAATGAATGTTGGGAAAAGAGAATAAAAATTGCAGAAAAAAAAGTCTTTTTAAAAAAAAGTTTTAAAGGCCCATTTTGTTTGAAAAGGAAGTGAATTTAGACGGGCAACAATCGGTGACCTGGCAATTGGGGCCAAACTTCATCAGAGTCCATGCTGATTATCTTGATGAAAGTAAAACGACCCACTTATCTTGGGGAAAGCGGAGCGTTTTCTGTAAGATCCCCCAGCTGTGCTGAAGGTCCGTCAGATATGGCTGGCTCTGGGCAGGACACCCCTTATGGTTGCGAGTCAGCTGGGCCATTGCCATTTTTGGAACCCCAGAAGTCTTTTGGGTCCGGAAAACACATAAAAAACATCGGTGTTGAGACCCCGATAGTGTGCACCATAATCTTAAGTGGTCTCTTTTGTTTTGGGATGTGTGCCCTGCATTGCTGCGTTGGTGAGGTGGGTAAATAAAGATTCCCAGAGGTCACCCATTAGGCTTTGCCTTTGCCTGCTGCTCCCGCACGCCTATTTGGGCACCTATGCTGTCAGTCGGATTTGTTCCAACGGACATTTGGGGAACGTGAAGCAGACACAACAGATGTTCCCCCAGTTATAATTAGCAAGGTCTCCTTTTCTGCATTTTTACCTCTATTTTTGTGGGTGGAAGGAAAGTGCTGATTTTTGTTTTGTACGGGATCCAGGAGGGTGGCCACCCAGTAACTGTTGTTATTTTGGGGGCTTTAAGCGGGATCATGTTGGAGGAAATGGAGCATCCAAGATATGGAGAGAGGGCCTTGATTCCCAAGCCTCTGGGTCGAGGGGACTAGCAAACTGATTTTCCCTCATTTTCCTCCTCCGCCTAAAAATTCGCCCCAAACCTCTTTCCCAAGGCGGACGTCGGTAACTCGGTGTTGGGAATACCCCCTCCCCCTCCCCCTTCCCCTCCCCCCTCCTCCTCCGCGCCTCGGCACGCTTCAACCAGCCCTGACTTGCCTGAGATGATGCCCCTGAGAGTGATGCACCCCCTTGCACTAGCTGGCCCCGAAACCACTCCCTAATGAAGACGATGAAATTGTGAAACGTGGGCTTGTGGATTTGACGGAGAGAAGGCTCCGTGTGCATCTGTGTCCGTTCTCCCCCCGTCGCGGGCGGGACCTGTTGTTTCAGAGGGGTCCAACGATCGTTCCCAGAAAAAGTCACCACAATGCTCATGTGACAAGGGCATTGTCCGCACTGAATTTTGGTGCTTCTTAAAAAAAGGAAAGGATGGTGCAGAGTCTTTCACCTCCCTCCATCTCGGTGGTTCAAACCGGAGGCCCGTACCGCTCTTGTCAGGCCATGTGTCATTCGTACTGCCCGTAATGCATTGCGCTGTGCACAATCGTGGAGCATGTGGGGGTTTGGTTTTCCCGCGTGTTGCCGTCAACAATGGACGGTTGTGGGGAGGGACTGACGCTGCAAGCAGCGGGCGGGGAAGCAGGGTGCGAACGGGGGAAGGCGAATCGACCTGAGCCTTCCTCAGCAGGCGTCCAGACCCGGGGTAGCTTTAGAAATTTTTTGGACGACAAGGTTCATGAAGTGCCCGGCAAGGGAGTGCTCCCCGCCTAAAAAAGATCTTAAGGGCGGCCCGCAGATTTGGGTTTATCGCACACCATTGCCGGGAAAGGTTCTTGTCACCCGCCCGCGCCGGTTCGTTGGGGTTAGGCCGTCCACCCTCCTGCCCGTGTGGGGGTCTCCAAGGCGTTTTTTTAACCGGCGGGGGTTCTGGGCAGTGATGCCCCAGGGGCTTGGGGGAAAGAGCCCTGCCCATCCCTGCGGTTTTGAAAACGTGCGCGAGCTGGAGCCACGTCACCCCAGAGAATCCACCCGCTCACCCGTGAGCTTTCACAGAGAAATTTTAGGGGGCCTTGCGGCCTTTTAAATCATGTGGGGCGGTGGTGAAGGATTTTCCGACACAAAAAGCAGAAAGCGTTGAAAATTTTAAAGACAGTGGCCCAAGGGGAGGGGGAGGTTTTCCAAAAAAAATGCCCTGCTCGGCATTGGTATTGGGGGGAAGCCCCAGGGCCATGACGTGGGGGAAACCCCTTGTGTCCACCCGCGGAAAAAAGGGAACATTTTAGGCCCAAAAACCGGCAATGCCCACATTCAGGCCCCTTTTTTTCCCTTTTGGGATGGTTTGGGTTAAAGTGTTTCTTTGCTCCCAAACCCGGAAGACAGAAGGTGGCTGTAGACTGGCCCCTGTACGGCGTCAGGTCATCAAAATGGCGGAAGGAGAAGGGGTGGGTGGGGTTTTGGTGGTCTGTGGTACTCGGGGGACGGTGGAAGCTGATAGCGGGGCTGATCCCTGATCATGCTTGAGAGAATGGGCAGTGAGGAACGCTTGGTGGTGGCTGGGAGGGGGAGGGGGAAGAGGGGGGTGTGCAGTAGTTTGGGGGCCCGGCTCGGTCTGGCCTTTTTGGCCCCCGTGTTCCCTCCCCTTTCAACTCATGCATTCGTGCGTGACTAGAATGTTTGGGGGGTTAAACATTAAGGTTTTGCCTCTATTATGCGTTTTTGGCAAAGGGGGCATATGAATGTGGGGGAACAGACTTCCTTAAAAAAAGGCCCAGGCGGAGGTCTGGAAAATTTTTTACGGCGATAAGGGGGAGCGGGGGTTTGGCTGACGTGGCTGGCGGGAAACATATGCGGACCTCTGCGACCGCCCTTCCCTTTTTTGGCGGGACCCGATTGAATACCCCCTCGTTTCCTCCCCATCCATGATTGAAGCGCTCGTAAACAATTCTGCGGGGAAAGCCAGGATGGATCCGCAAATGTCTCATAACTCATCATAACACGGTGACTTGGGCGTCCTGACATTCGCATCCAGGAGCTGCGGGTCAAGCAAGGGGCATGACAAGGCGTTGCCAACCCCCGGGGATTTTTGCCGATTTTAGGCTTCTTCACCTCCCCTTTATGGATCAGTAACTGGGCGCAGAGCAGACAAAAACATCCTTTTTGGGCCCCTTGATCTTTTAAATGCCTTTTGAAAAACCCAAAACCGCATTTTGTCTCAAAGAGGTCTTTGAAAAAAGGATTATCCACGTGGTGGGTACACGGTTTTACATTTGGGCTGCTTCATGTTGGAGGATGCTGATGATGCTGATGTGACATTTGTGGGCCCTGACTGCGAGGAGAAGGGAGGTAAGACTGTAGATGCAGTTGCATTAAAGAAGGGCAAATTGGGGACGATGTTTCGTTACTTGATTCCGGGGGCCCTGACCCCAGCGTGAAGGCTGACGGTTCAACTGGACCGGGCAGCGTGTTGTCGCCGCACTGGAAGGGATTCCTCGTACCCCCTACCTCCCCTGTGTACCCCCCCCCCCTTTTCTCGCTTACACCTGCATTTCGTCCATGTTCAGAAATATAAAAAATTTGAGAAGGTATGGAATAGTTTTGGAAAGTCTTTATTAAAAAACGGCAAATCACAGCTATTCCAAATCACTCTAACAAAACAAAATTGCTGGATTCAAATTTAAATGCAAAGGGGTTAAACAAATTGGACTGGGCAAAAGTCCAAAAAAAACCTATCTGTTATGTTTTTGGGATAATAAACGGGGATTTTTTGCCCCCTTTTAATTACCTGTGGTGAATATAGAATTGCTGTTTTTAAAATTTAGTGATGCTGCGTCAAGAACAGTGCCTTTGTCGCAAAAGTAAAAAACACGTAACTGTTTTGTTTTGATATAATAAACGGTATTTTTTGCCCTTTCAATTCACCTGTGGTGAAAATTTGAAAATTTCTGTTTTTGATTTACGTAGATGTGGTCAATTAACAGTGTGGGTGGCAAAGTCAAAAAAACGTAAATGTTATGTTTTGATATAATAAACGGTTTTTTTTGCACCCCTTTTAATTCACCGTGGTGAATAGAATTTTCTGTTTTTAAGATTTACGTAGATGCTGGTAATGAACAGGTGGGTGCGCAAAAGTCAAAAAACACGTAACTGTTTTGTTTTTATATAAAAAACGGATTTTTTGCACTTTTAATTACTGTGGTGAATATAGAAATTTCTGTTTTTAAGATTTCGTAGATGCTGCGTCATTGAACAGTGCTGGGTGGCGCAAAAGTCAAAAAAACCGTAATGTTAGTTTTGATTTAAAATAAAGGTTTTTTTTGCACCTTTCAATTCACCTGTGGTGAATATAGAATTGCTGTTTTTAAAATTTAGAGATGCTGCGTCAATGAAAGTGTGGGTGCGCAAAAATAAAAAAACACTAATGTTTTTTTGGGTATAAAAACGGTTTTTTTTTCCCTTTCAATTCACTGTGGTGAATATAGAATTCTGTTTTAAGTTTTGTGGATGCTGGTCAATGAACAGTTCTGGGTGCGCCAAAGTCAAAAAACACGTATCTGTTATGTTTTCGTACGATACACCGTATTTTTGGCAACAAACAACCTGTGCTGACTAAAAGATTGCTGGATTGTCATTTAAGTGCACGGTGGATATATCAACAGTCACAGGTGTAATGGGTCAAATTGAACACCTATCTGAAATGTATACTGATAATAAAAGTGGAGTTTTGCAGCTAACAAAGAGACCTGCAGTTACTAGAAATTATGTTTATCCAAAATATAAGTTCAGGCTGCCCAATATCCAGGAAATATTTCAATAGCAAACTGTTAATAATAAAGATATTCCACTACAATGTCTACCCTCATTCTTGGTTAACTTTATCCCGTTTTATTTATAGATAGAGCTTGTCTGTTTTCGCCGCCCTCCCCCGCTACACGTCCCCCTCTCACCCCCCTGACTTTACAGCGGTAGATGCTGCTTTAAAATTCTCTAGCTCACTACATAAAATCTTCCATTCTCTAATTAACTAAATTGGAAGGATCACAGCTAATAGTAGAGGTTTCTCTGTGCAGAAAAAGACTAATTTCGCTGAGCTGTTTGGCCACAGGCAGAGCGCAGGTCCTAGCCCTATGAGTCGCTGAGAGACACTGAGGCTGAACAGGACACGCTGTTTTATGTAAAACGAAGGTCATGTGATTTTTCCAGCCAATCGCAACCATACACATCCCAGTCATGACAGTGCACACACATCTCACCCTGCTTTTATTCTGTAATCTGATTTGCTAGCCGCCAAAATTACAGGAAGCGCCGAAAAAGGCGCGATCTTAATAGATGATGCTCAGATTTTAACCTTAATTATCGCATGATCTGGAAAATTCGATCACCATAAATACCTTGCCGATTTCAACTTTGTCGATAAAAATCGCTCAACACTACATACCATAGTACCACCACATAGTGACTGAATAATACCACCACCACACTAGGACCACCACATAGTGAATGAATGATACTGCCACATCATGACCACATACCACCACCACATAGTAAATGAATAATACCACCACATTATGACCACAGATAACCCCTAAATAGTGACTGAATAATACTGTCACACACTGACCTCATATCACCACCCCATAGTGACTGAATAATATCACAACACCATGTCCACATATAACCACCACATAGTAACTGAATAATACCACAATACCATGACCACATATCACCACCACATAGTGACTGAATAATACTGGCACAGCATGACCACATATCATCATCTCATAATGAGTGAATAATACCACCACATATCACCATGGCATACTGACCAAATAATAGCACCACGCTATGTCTACATATCACCACCACCTAGTGACTGAATAATACCACCACACCATGTTCACATATCACCATAACATAGTGACCGAAAACAGCCACACAATGACCACATTTCACCACCACATAATGACTGAATAATACTACAACACCATGACCACATATCACCACCACAAAGTGACTGATTAATACCACTACACCATGACCACCTATCACTGCCACATACTGACTGAATAATATTACAATTCCATGACCACATATCACCGTCACATAGTGACTGAATACCTCAACATCATGACTACATATCACCATCACATAGTGACTGATTAATACCACCACATCATGACAACATATCACCACCACATAGTGACTGAATCATACCAAAACACCATGACCTATTAACACCACCACATAATCCCTGCATAAACCAACCACACTATGACCAAATATCACCACCACATAGTGACTGAATAACGCCATAGTACCATGACCACATACCACCACCACATAATGATTGAATAATACCACAACATCATGACCAAATATCATCACCATGTAGTGACAGAATAATGCGACCACACAATGACCATGCCACCACCATAAAGTGACTGAATAATACCCCCACACTATGACCACATATCACAACCACATAGCGACCAGTTAATACCACCATACTTTCCTGAATATAAGTCATTACACTATCACCAATATTCTTGCCAGACAGTGACTATATGGGGATAGATACCAGTTGTTGGTCCTCTGCAGACATATTTTACTGCCTTATAGTGGTAGTCACCAGTGTACACAGGCTCTGCTGACTGTATATTACCTCCATACAGTGAACATATAGTGGTAGACACCAGTGTACACAGGCTCTACTGACTGGATATTACCTCCATACAGTGACCATATAGTGGTAGACACCAGTGTACACAAGCTCTGCAGACTGTATATTACCTCCATACAGTGAACATAAAGTGGTATATACCAGTGTACACAGGCTCTGCAGACTGTATATTACCTTCATACAGTGACCATATAGCGGTAGACAGCAGTGCACACAGGTTTTGCAGATTGTATATTACCACCATACAGTGACCATATAGTGGTAGACACCAGGGTACACAGGCTCTGCAGACTGTATATTACCTCCATATAGTGCCCATATAGTGGTGGACACCAGTGTACACAGGCTCTGTAGTCTGTATATTACCTCCATACAATGAACATAAAGTGGTATATACCAGTGTACACAGGCTCTGCAGACTGTATATTACCTCCATACAGTGACCATATAGTGGTAGACACCAGTGTACACAGGCTCTGCAGACTGTATATTACCCCCATACAGTGACCATATAGTGGTAGGTACCAGTGTACACAGGCTCTGCAGACTGTATATTACCTCCATACAGTGATCATATAGTGGTAGACACCAGTGTACACAGGCTTTGCAGACTGTATATTACCACCATACAATGACCATATGGGGGTGGATACCATTTGTGCACAGACTCTGCAGAAATATAAGGGATTACAGTACAGTAACATCCAGTGACTCACAGGGGATGTATTCTCTGATGGGAGTCGTTCTCCTTCCCTTTCTCCATCTGCTCCAGACTGTCATGATGACTTCTCCTGGCCATGCTGCATCCTTGTAGAATTAGCCACACAAACATCTTAGATTTCTCAATTTTCTAGCACTTCCCTAGCTGTTCCCAGCTCTGTACAAACTACACATGGGGTGATAGGTGGAGTAGAGGGGAGTGAGGGTGTCCTAGGCTGTAGGACTAAGAGAGGCAGTACAGATACAGCTTACAAGCACAAACTCCTGGGGGGAAAACAGAGGACCAACCCCCTGGAGATTGTGGTGCGGCTGTACCCTGTACTCCATCCCCTGGACCCCCAGATGATCAGCCACAGCCATGACCTTCAGAGGTGCAGGGAATGGAGTTTAATACTATCGGATTGGCTGGAATACTAAAATAGTCAATGAGGGCTTGAGAATTACCAATGTCAAATTCTCTTGGTCACTTCACATCCCCAATAAACTGGAATAAAAAAGTGATCAGAAAATGGCACTCCAGCACAAATATACACATATGAGGTTTTTTAAAGTAGTAAAAGATAATGAAAACTCAAAACTTGGTATAATCAGAATTGTGCCAAGCTGCAGAATACAGGAAAGATGTCAAATAAACCAAAAAGTGAACTCCACAAAAAGTAAACCACTAAAATGGCGATATTTTGTTAATTTTCACATTCCACCCACAGACATTTTTGGGGTTTTCCAGTACACTATATGGTACAGTAATTGGCACTATTAAAGAGTACATCTTGATCTGCAAAAGACAAGCCCTCGTACGTCTATGTAGCAGAAAAGTAAAACAAGTAATGGCTCTTGGAAGACGGGGAGGAAAAACATTACATAAACAAAAATTCCTACGGCAGGAAGGTCTGTATGGACTCTGTGACATTGTTCTGTAGGGACTCCTTGTGCCACCATATAGGGTCCATATAGACTTCATGTGCCGCCATAGTTCTGTAGGGACCTCATGTACCATTATTGTTCTGTATGGAATCCATTTGCTACCATAGTTCCATATGGATGCTATGTGCCACCATAAAGGGTCCATACAGACTTCATGTGCCACCATAGTTCTGTAGGGACCTCATGTGCCATCATAGTTCTGTATGGAATCCATGTGCCACCATAGTTCCATAGGGTCTTCATATGCCACCATAGTTCTGTAGGGACTACACGTGCCACCATTGTTCTGTAGAAACTTCATGTGCTACCATAGTTTTGTAGGCACCCCTTGTGCCACCATAGTTCTATAGGGACTACATGTGCCACGATAGTTCTGTAGGGTATCCATCTACCCCTATTGTTCTGTAGGAACTCCATGTGTCACCATAGTTCTGTTTGGACTACATGTTCCACCATAGTTCTGTAGGGTATACATCTACCCCTATTGTTCTGTAGGAACTCCATGTGCCATCATAGTTTTGTAGGAAATACATGTGCCACCATAGTTCTGAAGGGACCCCGTGTACCTCCATAGCTCCATATGAACTCCTTTTGCCCCCAAAGAATTCTCTGCCTTGTGATAGGACAAAAACAAAGAAAAACATAAGGGCAATTTTTTGAATTTTTACATCTACAAAAACCGGTAACCCCAATGTCCCTTTGTAAAAATATTGCTAAATGATTTCCATACAATATTCATCTATATACTAGTAAAATAGTAATTTTTGCACTCCAATGAAATATATATGAGTGTAACATTTTTTAATTGAAGTCAAGTAAAATTTATATTTTAGATTTTTTTTTGTTTCTTTGGCAGTGACTCCATGTACCAACACACAGGGGCCATAGAGGTTCCACCATTGTTCTTTAGGGACTCCATGTACCAACATTATTTTGTAGGGTCTCTATGTACCATCATTGTTCTGTAGGGTCTCTATGGACCATCATTGTTCTGTAGGGACTCCAACTGCCACCACAGTTCTGTAGGGACTCCATGTCCCAACATTATTCTGTAGGGTCTCTATGTACCATCATTGTTCTGTAGGGCCTCTATGTACCACCATCGTTCTGTAGGGACTCCATGTCCCAACAGTATTCTGTATGGTCTCTATGTACCACAATTGTTCTGTAGGGACTCCATGAACCACCATTGTTCTCTAGGGTCTCTATGTACCACCATTGTTCTGTAGGGACTCCATGAACCACCATTGTTCTGTAGGGACTCCATGAACCACCATTGTTCTGTAGGGACTCCATGAACCACCATTGTTCTGTAGGGTCTCTATGTACCACCATTGTTCTGTAGGGTCTCTATGTACCACCATTTTCAGTAGGGCATCTATGTACCACCATCGTTATGTAGGGACTCCATGTCCCAACATTGTTCTGTAGGGTCTTTATGTACCACCTTTGTTCTGTACGGACTCCATGTACCATCATTGTTCTGTAGGGCCTCTATGTACCAACATTATTCTGTAGGGTCGCTATGTACCACCATTGTTCTGTAGGGTCTCTATGTACCACCATTGTTCTGCAGGGACTCCATGTACCACCATTGTTCTGAAGGGTCTCTATGTACCACCATTGTTCTGTAGGGTCTCTATGTACCACCCTTGTTCTATAGGGTCTCTTTGTACCACCATTGTTCTGTAGGGTCTCTATGTACCACCATTGTTCTGCAGGGACTCCATGTACCACCATTGTTCTGTAGGGACTCATGTACCTACATTGTTTCTGCAGGGCTCCATGTACCACCATTGTTCTGTAGGGACTCCATGTGCCGATATACAAGGTGAATATATGTTTTCATATAACATGGGCTCCATTTGCCATTTTACAGAATCTGCAGAGACTCAATGTGCTGCTGTGCAGGGCCCTGGGCAGGGGTGTCAAACTGCGGCCCTCCAGCTGTTGGGAAACTACAACTCCCATCATGCATTTGTATAATCTATAACAGTGGGCATGATGGGAGTTGTAGTTTCCCAACCGCTGGAGGGCCGCAGTTTGACACCCCTGCCCTAAGGCTTCATTTATACATGTGCACACTAATTATTCAGATTTGTAAGATAGATTAAAGAGTTTCATGATTTTTTCAAAACTAAAATTATGTGTCCGTCACACGGTCACCACCGCCGCCAAGATGTCAGCCATTTACATCTTCTGCCAGTCATAGCTCCTTGTGTCGGTCACAACAGCCCTCCCCGGCTGCTCATGAAATAATCAGATAACTTCTGCTAAAGTGCAAGTCACCTAGAGACTGTCGGAGGGGATATGTGATGAGGGGCTCACATTCCGATAAGATAACGTATGCATTACTCAAAGGTCAATGACATGCGAAGGGAAAACTTTCTTGGAGGCGCGGCGGTGGCGGCGGAGCGCAAGCGCGAATGTTCCGGCCGCACACGTTTCCTTCCAACGTGTCACCAGTCATTTTCTTGCTTACCTTTCGCTTTAACGTATATTTGACAAGTGAAATGCAAATTGTGACTTTCTGCATATTTCAAATTCTCTAAATGTTAATTGCAATTTTGTGACACGGGACAACCTTGACAGACACATTGACAATATCCCGGCGAGGGCTGCGGGGCCATATGGTTAAAATGGATTGGATTCTGGAATTTTAAAAAGGAGGATTGACATTCAAGGTCAATAGTTTATGGAGAATGTAAAATATGACTTTATCTCCCTGTAGATTAGATCAGCCTGACAGCCGGCCCGGCTGCATGATGGCAGCATTTATTTGCAGAGTGGAAATTAAATAAAAGGAAAGGAATTTTTTTTTTTTTTTTTTACTATGTTTCTTATGGAAATTAATTTTGTGCAAAGTGAATTTTTGAAGATTTCTGCTCCCTTCCAGGTCCTAGATATTGGCATGGGCCAGAGGAAAATCTGATTGCCATCAAGTCAATGCCAATTTCCATTCTAGTAGTTGTCATGTTCGTCTTGTCGACCGTATGGCAGCATTTCATCAGACGTTCATTCACCTTAAAGGGGTTCTCCCGACTTCTTAGAAAGCTCCTTTGACAATAAATTGGCAGTAAAAATTCACTTTGTTGCCTATAGCAACCAATCAGAGTGCCCCTTTAATTTTTCCAGAGAATTATATGAAATTAGAGGGGCGCTTTGATTGCTGGTCTGACATAATCCAATGAGTCCGACATATTCCAAAGGGGAATCCTTTATGAATATAAGAACATTAAAAAAAAACATGACGGTACTAAATTCTATCTCCTGCACCCCCTGAACATGATGCCTGTGGCTGATCTTCTGGGGGTGTAGGGTACGGCGTTCAACCTGCACAATATGATTCTGGGGGGTAAAGAGCACAGTCCCTGCACAATCTCCAGGGTGGTGGTTCTATGCACCCCAAGGAGATTGTAAGCAGTGCTCTCTACTCCTCTCTCACCACTTCCCACCACTGTGTTATTCATCCTATTATCAACACAAAATACAACCCCTTATCACCCCATAACCTCTCCACCTAATGCCCCATAGTCTTTCAACCTCTACCTAATCACATCCACCTATCCCCCCAAAACCCTTCCCACCTTTACCCCATAGTCCCCCCCCTTCCCCCCTCCACCTATACCAAAGCCTTAACTTCCCCACACTAATTTTCCACCAACCAAGTCCTCTCCACCTCCACCTATCACCCCATAACCTTCCCACCTATTATCCCATAGTCCTCTCACCTACACCTATCACTGCATTCCACCTATTACACCATAACCTCTCCGTCTAATACCCCATAATCATCTAATCTCTACCTATCACTCCACCTATCACCCCATAACCTTCCCACCTATCACCCCAAAGTCCTCTCACCTCCACCTATCACCCCATAACCTTCCCACCTATCACTCCAAAGTCCTCTCACCTCTACCTATCACTCCATAACTTTCCCACCTATTACCCCATAGTCCTCTCACCTCCACCTATCACTCTATTCCACCTATCACCATGTGGAGTTTGTACAAAGGTAAGCACAGGTCGGGAAGTGCTGACAAAAAAACAGAATTGTAAGATGTTTGTGTGGTAAATTTTGCAGGGACGAGTCGTGGCCAGGAAAGGTCATCATGGCGGTCTGGACGGGATGAAGAAGAAAAGGGAAAGAGAACAACTCCAGTCGAAAAAGAGGTCTCTGGTGAGTCCCTAGATATAACTGCATGGTAATCAGTCTGCAGAGCCTTCGTACACTGGTATATAGCAGAGCATATCGAGGAGACTACTATCTTGAGTCAGTGTGACGTCCCCTAGGAGATCCTCCTGATGAACCCTATAATATGGAGGGGGGAAACGCGTCGAGGATAAGGTTTGATGTATCTTGAGATGATGTTGGATAAATGTATCTTAAATGTTCCCTACACGGACGATTTTATTAGGACATTTACCCTATAATTGAAAGAGAAAAATTGCAATGTTCATATCAGTGGACTGTGAGCCTTTGAGTACTTTATATGGGACTCTACAGGAATAGTGATAACTGTGTTTGGATTTTGAATTGATGTATCTTTAAACACTGTACAGAAATGTATATATGTTAATGTTTCTGGTGGTTGATAGGGACACAAAGTGATTTAATAGGGTGAGCTTACAAAGACTAGCCGTCCTTATCGGGACGATTACTTGGTCTATTTGGGATAAGTGTAGGGGGAAAAAAGATAGGGACAGTTTGTATTTGTATATATATATTGATTGAGATAGACTTGAGATACGTAATCGTATTTTTTATGGGTAAATATTAAAAGTTATATTTTAGAGTTTGGATTTGTTTAGGATTTTTTCAGTGACTGACTTGTTGTTCCAAATCCATATAGATACTATTTGTTTCTGAGGAAACTTTTTTCTGTGATTTTTACACTGGTATCTACCACTATGGTGGAAATATTGGTAGTTGTGTAATGCTTTAGTTACAGTTTAGCGTCATCTCTACAGTGACCATATAGTGGTAGACACCAGTGTAGACAAGCTCTGCAGACTGTATATTACCACCATACAGTGACCATATAGTGGTAGACACCAGTGTACACAGACTTGGCAGATTGTCTATTACCACCATACAGTGAACATATAGTGGTAGACACCAGTGTACACAGGCTCTGCAGACTGTATATTACCCCCATACAGTGACCATATAGGGGTAGACACCAGTTTACACAGGCTCTGCAGACTGTATATTACCTCCATACAGTGACCATTTAGTGGAAGACACCAGTGTTACAGGCTCTGCAGACTGTACATTCCCTCCCTAAAAGTGACCATACAGTGGTATACCCCAAGTGTTGACAAGCTGTTCAGAACTTTTATATTACCCCCATACAGTGACCATATACTGGTAGACACCAGAGTGCACGGGCTCTGCAGACTGTATATTACCTCCATACAGTGACCATATAGTGGTTTACACCAGTGTACACAGGCTCTGCAGACTGTATATTACCTCCATACAGTAAACCATTAGTGGTAGAAACCCCAGTGTACACAGGCTCTGCAGACTGTATATTACCTCCATACAGTGACCATATAGTGGTAGGTACCTGTGTAAACAGACTCTGCAGACTGTATATTACCTCCATACAGTGACCATTAAGTGGTAGAAAACAGTGTACACAGACTCTGCAGACTGTACATTACCTCAATACAGTGACCATATAGTGGTAGGTATCAATGTACACAGCCAGGGATCATTGTCATGCTGAACGACCCAGCCACATTTCATCTTCAATGCCCTTGCTGATGGAAGAAGGTTTGTATGATACATGGCCCCATTCATTCTTTCATGTACACGGATCAATCGTCCTGATCCCATTGCAGGGAAACAGCCCCAAAGCATGATGTTGCCACCCCCATGGTTCACAGTAGGTATGGTGTTCTTTGTCTGCAACTCAGCAGAAAAATATAACCAGAACGGTCCTGCTGACAAGGGCATCATCTCGACTGACCATTCTGGTGCGAATGCCGGAAGTGTGAGCTAAGACCATGATCCTTCCTCAGCAGACAATCAAGACCTGAGTAGTGCTTGAGAAATTTCTATACAACCAGGTTCATGACGTGTGCCAGGTAAGGGATGTACGCAAGTCAACCCATCTTAAGAGCCACAAGGAGATTGCTCCCGTTGTTACACACCACCTTCCCTGTCTCCAAGTTCTTAGCACCCATCCACTGGTCGATCTCGATATGCAGAGCCGTCCACAGCTCTTGACCTGTGTATTGACGGTCTCCAAGACAAATTAATTTAAGAATGGCCTGGTTTCTCGTGGCACGTGATGCTACCTGTTGATGTTGGGGATTTGGCTGTGCACCATCCCAGCAGTGTTGAAGAGAGTCAGCCCAGACCATCACCAGAGGCACTGTCATCCACCAAACACACCCAATGAGTAGTCATTGAGATGTAACGCCCTTGACCGTGCTTATTAGTCCGTGTCCCGTAGTGGGGATGGGACTAGGGTTTGGACACAGATGCAGCCAACATGCTGGAGATCCTTCTGGCGAAGAATTCCCTGCTCTGCATCTGATGTTGGGGGCATGCCAGGGTCATGATGTGGCGGAACCCATCTGTGTCCACCAGGCGAAAAGGCAACATTTCCGAGACCAACAGCCAGGCAATGCTGACATTCAGGCTTTTAGCTTTAGGGTGGTTGGGGTAAAAGTGTTTCTTATGCTGTACGGCATCTAATCTAGTTGAACCAGAACCTCCATGTTCTTCATTGGCATGTTTTCGCTGCCACCAATGGTGCTGCCACCTAATGTAGTTGAACTGGAACCTGGCTGTTCCCCATTGCCATGTTCTCGCTGCCACCAATGGTACTACCATCTAATCTAGTCCAGCCTGCAGAGGCGTAACTTGAAGTTCTTGTGCCCTGGTGCAAAAAGTGAAACGGGGCTCCTGCCAGTAACCATGTTCCATTTCCAATACCGGTGTTTTCTTATGTGTGAAAGGGGCCCCATAGCAGCTACTACAGCTTCACCTACTATAGATACGATGTCCTCATCTTTTCAGTTAGCCTCTCAATTTCTCTGTGACTCTTAGAGCCAATTTTCTTCACTAAGTTGTTCCTCGTATCCAGTTTGCTCTTCTGGATGTTAATTCCAGCTTCTCCTCACCTGTATAGGTATAAAAATTAACCTGAACATCTTTTCCCATTGACTTTAATGGGGTTTTAAAAAATTTGAGTTTTGACTCGAACTTCGAACTGAACTTCTCTAAGTTCACAGTTCGACTCGAACGCAAACTTTTTAGGGCTCACTCATCACTTGTTGAGACCTGGGACGGTGTTCCACACAGAATTTGAAATCCTGTAAGTCCAGGAACCACTTGGTCACCCTCGCATTTTTCCTTTTATTTTAGGCCATCCATTTTAAAGGGGAATGATCTGTGATCACTCTAAATTGTCTCCCCACTAGATAGTAGCGTAGTGACTCAATTAACCACGTGAGAGCCAGACATTCCCTTTCTACTATCAAGTACTTTTTCTTGGGCTGCAGACCGCTTCCGGCTAAGGTACACGACTCTGTGTTCTTCCCCATTAACTAGCTGAAACAGGACTGCCCCTAAGTCCACTTCTGAGGCATCTGTCTGAACCATGAATTCCCTCCTACAATTAGGAGTGATCAGTATGGGTCTCTTACAGAGTACCTCCTTCAGCTTCTGAAAGGCTTGTTAAGCCTCCTGGTTTCACTTTACCATGGTGAGGTCTGTAAGAGGGGCAGCTATTGAGGCAAAACCTGGCACAAATTTCAAAATAGAGCTGTGATCCCCAAGGAAAGGGACTTAACCGGGTTTTTTAGAAATGGTTTGAGCCCAAAATTTTTAAAAGGGTTTTTTTTTCTTTATCCATTGGGGGTTTGTGACCCCTCGGGCCAATGTTGTCCCCCAAAATAGTGGCCTCCTCCCCCCTTACTGTGCACTTTTTTGGGTTTCCCTTTAACAAAGCCAAAATATCGGTTTTTGGAACGGCTTGCCCCTTGGGCCCTAGAGGGGAAAATTTTCAGTCAAAATTTAAAAACAACAAATATTATATATGGGTTTGCGTACTCTTTTTTGGGGGCCCTTTTTAGGATTAGGCCCATAAACCCCGGGAAATTGTCGCGGGAAAGCCCCCATGTAGACCAAAGGAAAAGCCCATCTACGGGAAATGTCCCTCTGGGGGAAAAAGGCCCTGTTTTTTTCATTTGGGAAAGGTCAAATGTGGTCCCCATACCAAGCAATCCCAACCATTTCAATAGTTTGTCGCCCCTTTGGGGCAGGGGGTAGGCATCAAAATTTGAGATTTCATTTGACTTGCAAAAGTCGTTACAGAACCGCAAGCTCCCAAATCCATTTTTGGGAAAGGAAAAAAAAGGGGCCCGGTCCAAACCCCTTTAAAAACTTCTCTATCCCCCCTTGGGGCTAAACATTTTTTTCCTTTCCCACCCGAATCGTTTTTCTCCGGGCCCTTCCCGGGTTTCTCTTTACAGTTTTAAAAACCCATCCCTTTTGGCCCCCAGGCCCTTGACATTTTTAAGGGCCCATTTTTTGGGCTCGGCTTTTTTTAAAAAGACACATCGGTTTCTCGTAGGGAAACCCCCGAGCCTTTTTACTTTGGCCCTTTCCTAAAAAGTAGGGAATAAACGTTTTAATCGACAAAAGTTAAAATTCAGAAACGATTTTTGGGCTAAAGGGGGAAAATTCCAAATCACGGTTTTTTTTAGGTGAGAATCTCCCAATAATTTTTTTGGGGCGCTTCCTGCCCTTTTTGGGCGGCCAGAAAATCAGTTAAAGGCATAGAGGGGGTTACTGGGTGTGGCGAGGGCCCATGACTGTGATTGGTATGGTTTGTCATTAAGCGGGAAAAAAACACAAGACCTTTTTTTTGCATAGAACCAGCCCCTTCCTTTTTTTCTTCATCGGGTTTTCAGTTTTCTACCACTAAGCGGGACGTGTCCCTAGATCTCTTCCTCAATACAGCTCAGAGGCCCACATTCCCCTTTATTCATACAGACAACTATGCTTTTAGCTGTGAACATTGAACATGGTAGATTAGAAAATTTTCCCAGCTCTTAGTTGGGTTAAACAGAGATTTTTAAAAGGGAAGCAGCTAGCGCTGTACAGCCGGCGGGGGGGGGGGGGGGGGGGGGAGGGGGGGGGGGGCGGGACGGGCCAGGAAGGCAGGCAGGGCTTTTAAAAGGAAGGGGGGAATATTGTGCAGCCAAACTTGTTTTGGAACCTGCTTTAAAAAGGCATTTTTTTTTAAAACCATTTTTTTGGCCAGACCCCTGAAACCCTTTGGGGGTAAAAATTTGAACCTTTTTATTTTTTGTGCCTCCCAGTTTTTTTCAAATAGCCCCCGTTTCCCTTTAAAAATTGGATACAGAAATTTTTATAAATTTTTGGGTGAAATTTAATTGGGAAAAACCCCATCTTTTTTATCCTTTTTAATTTTTAAAAATACTGTATTGCCCCTTTGGTTCCCCCCAGTTTTTTTAAAAAATAGCCCCAATTTTGTATTTAAAAATTTGGATACAGAAATTTTGTAAAACTTTTTGGCGAATTTATTGGGGGCAAAAACCCCCGTTTGTTATCCCGTAAAAACCTTTTAAAAATAGCGGGTTTTTTGAACGTGGTGGGGCCCCCGTTTTTTTGAAATTCCATGTTGAAAAGGGGACAATTCTGCTAAAAAAAAATTTTTTTAGCAATTTTTTCCCTCGTTTGTCTTTTGCTGCAAAAAACGCAATTTTTTTCAACCTTTTGGAAAACTTCTGAATATTTTTTATTGTGCTCGGTGAATCTCATTTGGTGCAATAGCGCACTTGAAATGTTTTTTGTTGAAAAACCTTAAAAATTTCCCTAGTCCTAAGGGGCCCATTTGTAAAAACCCCCGGGGGACAAAAGGGAAGAAAAACTGTTAAAATTTTGTCTTACGGTTCTTTCCACCAGCCCGCATTTCAAAAGGTATTCGCAAATAACATTTCAGTTTTAATCCTATTTGGGGCTGTAGGAAATTACAGGGATTTAAAATACTGTGTTTTTGCCCGTCTTTCAATAAGAGACGCAAAAACTTTTCCCCTAATTTTTTTAAATTTTTTATTTTTCTGAAATTTGGAGCGAAATGCAGGGGGAAGGAGAAAAAGAGGGGTGAAAGGACATGGGGGGTAAGGTCGGAGAAGGTGTTTCCCTTTCCAGTCTGGTGACAACACGTAACCCAAAGCGCATCTTTGGGTTTTTCCCGGACCGTCGGGTTTTCCCCAATTGCTGGGTCGGGGCCCTGTGAACCCTCAAAAAAAAACAGCGTCGTCAATCTGTCCTTAAAGGGGGTTAATGCATCCTGCCCTGAAAGTCCAGGACGGGGGAAAAGGTCAAGGCCCATTTAACAAAAAATTGGGGGGTTTCAAAAGACTCCTTTTTATTTTTTTTGGAACCCCTTTTCATTTAAATTTTTCTAAAATTTGGGTGGTCCTGCTTCCCCAAAGGGATAGTAAAGGGTCCGTTCGGGAAAAAGATGGGTTAAAATTTAATACTGGCTTTTGCCCTTTTTTTAATTTGGGGGAAAGGCGGTTTTTAAGGGCAGAAAGGTTGTAAAAAAAGGGGATGGGTTTTTTATTCCTGTTCATTTTTTTTTTGGGTTGACCTTGTTGAAATGTCTTCCCCTAAGATGTACACGTACCCCTTTTTTAACTGTTTGGAATTTAAAATTCCAGCTTCCCCGGGCCCCTTTTTGGGGTTTTAAGAAGAAGGGGTTTTTCCCCTCCCCCCAAACTTTAATGGTCCCTTTGGCGATAATCTTTTTAAACCAAAACTATCCGGAATTAGTCTTGTAATTTGGGGAAAATCAACAAATTAATCGATAAACGTTATTTTGGGCCCAAAATTCGCCCCACCCAAAACTGAAAAAGGGACTCTGAAAACGTAAACGGGGGAAATTTCCCTTTTTTTGGGAAACCCCCCTGGCTCCTTTTCGCCGGGCCCGACTTTCTTGGTTTTGCAGAAATTTGGGTGAGGTTTCTTTTGGCCCCATCTGAAAAAGGGGTTTTCCCTTTTTCCCTGGCGGAAACCACCCTTTATGGGTTTTTTACCCTCTTTAAAAACCCTTTCGTTAATCCATGGGGGCCCTTTCCCCCACTTTGTTTAATTAAAATTTGTTTTCCCTACGGCCCGGGACTTTTCCCGAGCACCCTGTCCCCTGGTTTAAAAGACTTGACCCGGGTTTGGCCCCTGTTTTTACACCCTGGCCTGTTTTTTCCCTGGGGTTTGCTGCAAAATTTCCAGTAAAATTTAAACAGGGCCCACCCGCAAATCCTAATCTGCATTGCCACTATTTTTTTAAATTTAAACAATTTTGTATGGGGGGTATTCTCCTTTTCCCGGGTTCTCTCTGGTTTATGTCTAGGGGGCCCCCTGGGACGTCCCCCTTTTATAGCAGCTCCAAACAAAAGGAAAAACCCCCGGGGAAATCCCTGCGGGGGGAGTCTGGGGATAAAAAAACACAGGAAAATGTAATAATTTTTCCCCCATTCCTCAAAACTTTTTTATCCAAAAACCTTTTTTTTAACATCCCTTTTTTAAAAAGTTCCCCCCAAACCCCCACCCTTTTGGGGAGGTTAGGGAAAGGTGTTTTAATTTTTAAACCCAAGGCAACATAGCCTTCCTTTGGTCCCCTTTGGCCCAAAAAAGGGGATTCCCCAAATGGGTTAAAAACCAAAAAATTTTGGGATCCTTGACGGTGAACTTTTTTAAAAAAATTCCTTCGCTTCCCTTTTGAGAAGGTTTTTTCCTAAGGGTATTGGCCCTCTGGGCCAGTGGGTACCCTTTTTAACCCACCCCCCAAAAAACCCCAAAGAAAAGTCGATTTTCCCGATTTGGGGAGGGAAACCCAACCGCATCCTTGCCTTTTCCAAATAAAAGGGGTACTTTGATAAAAAGGGCAGAAAAAACCCATTTGGGCCCCCGGGAAAAGGGGGGTTTTAAAGGGCCGACCCGGGGGTTTGGGGCCCCAAACCTCCGGGCAAGATTGAAAACAATCCTTTCCACTGCTCTTAGATTT
This sequence comes from Phyllomedusa bahiana, assembly GCA_025379985.1. Lineage (NCBI taxonomy): Eukaryota > Metazoa > Chordata > Amphibia > Anura > Hylidae > Phyllomedusa > Phyllomedusa bahiana. Next base: position 25,002 of record JAODAL010021164.1, on the reverse strand, counting down.
TCTGGCCCAAAGTAAAAATTTTCCACTAAAATACCCCCCCCAAACTCTTTTGGTTTTTTTTTCCCCAACCCCCAAAGGGGGCCCCCAAAAAACAGGGGGAATAAGCAAATTTCCCCCAAAACCTTGGAACATGGGCCCATAGAACCCCCAAAACCCCCTGTTTCAAACCCCGTTGGTGTGTTTTTTTCCACTGTACACCCAAGGCCCTTTTATGAAACCGCAAAAATTGGGGTTTGGGCCCCAATTTTTTCCCCCTGGTTCCTGAGGTAAAAACCCAAAAAATAATTCCCCTCTCCAAAGCTTTTTCCCCGGGTTAGGGTCCCTCAATTGTTCCATCCCAAAAAGTTTCCTTTTGAAAACAGGCAATTTTAGGGGGAGCTCTAGTTCAGAGGGGGTCCCCAAAGGGGTTTTTTCCAAGCCATTTATCACTAAGGGAAAAACTTTCGGGGTTCTAGTATGGCAGTATTTATGGGGTTTTACATTTACCCGTTACAGGGGGTATCTACACCCATACATTTTTTTTGTTTATTCCCCCCACATGCCCCAAAAAAAAAGGGGAAGCACAACCAAAATTGCCCCTGTGGGGGAAAAAATTGCCGCAAGGGGCCAACCTCATGTTGTCCTTTCCCACAGGAAGTAAGTAAGGAAATTGGGGAAGTCCTTGGTTTTCCCCAAAAGGGTTTTGTTTACTACCCCTATGGGCTTGAGTGGAGTTTTTCCATTTTTCCAACATCTGGGCTTGCACTAGGGTCTCCAGGTGAGCCTGCACCGAGTGTCCATTAACTGTAATAGTAGACTCTCGTTGGTCAACCCCCCATTTAGCAACTGAGTGGAATGGGAAAGGAAATGCAAAATAATGAATTTATGACTCCCCAGGCCCCATTCAGGGGTTTCCCCCCAAAAAAATTCCCAAAGTACCCCCAAACATGTCCCAGCCCCTTGGGCACCGGGGTCCCCTTGGGCCAAGGAAAAGGGTCCCCTTTTTGACTGGGGGGCCTTTTCCCCCTTTTCCCCTTAAATTTCAGCCCCCCCGCCCTCAGGACATTTTCTCCCCTTTTTTGGGGACAAAACAGTTTTTCCCTGGGGTGTGGCATCTAACGGGGTTCCCCAAGGGGATGTAGCACCTAAAGGGATTACTTGGTAGCGCTGTACCGCTCCACAACTGCTACCAGCTCATCCACACTTTTGGAGTCCGTGTACCCCATGCACCACTGCACCCTTATAGAAAGGGCACGAACAAACCTTTCACAGGCAACCCGCTCAACCACCTCTGACTGCAGCCACTTAAGATGGAAAAGGTCATACATGTGGGACCGGCAGGCTTTGCAGGATCAAACTCCCAGGCTTGGACTCTCTGGGTTCTCACTGCCAGTGTGACCCCCGGTTGGGCAAGTATCTCCCATCTCAGCTTTGCGCAGTTCTTGGCATCTTGAACCCTTGGGTCGAAGTAGGCCTTCTGCAGTTCACCCGTTAAGAAGGACACCAGGACATCTGCCCACTGGTCCACGGGAATCTGGTGTCTCTCCACTATCATCTCGAAGGTCCCCTTGATGTCATCCTCCTTGGTCATTTTACGCAGCACATTTTGCACCACTTGGCGAGCTGTAGACTGCCCACCTGTTGGCCCCTCTGGCCTCACAGATAAGGCCTGTAGCTGCTGTTGCAGAGTCCGGTTCACCTGCTGTTGCTCCTTCACCATGGCTGGGTGGGTTTCAATTAGCTGGAGATTGGTCTCAGCCTGGGCCAGGAGGGTCTCTACATGCGCCTTTTCCTGGCTGGCCGCCATCAGCCGGAGGTTAGCATTAGCTTGCATCAGCTGTTTCACCACCTCATCAAGCTTTGCTGGCGCAGAAGCGGTTTTCACCCAGGCCACTTATGGTAAATAGATAGGGCCACTTATGATACATTGCTGAGGCCACTTAGGGTAGGTAGTTAGGGCAACTTAGGGTAGGTAGTTAGGGCCCCTTAGGGGAGGTAGTGTGTAGTACTTATGTTAGGTAGTTAGAACCCCTTATGGAGGTCATTCTTGGGGCCCGTCAGTAGTGTTGATTTTTAGGGCCTATCAGTGGAGTTGATTCTTGGGGCCCACGAGTGGAGTTCACTCTTAGGGCCCTCCAGTGGTGTTGATTCTTAGTGCTCACCAATAGAGTTGATTATTGGGGTCCTCCAGTGGAGTTGATTCTTGGAGCCCACCAATGGAGTAGATTCTTGGGGCGAACCAGTGGAATTGATTCTTGGGACCCACCAGTGGAGCTGATACTTGGGGCCCACCAGTGGATTTGCTTCTTGGGGCCCACCAGTGGATTTGCCTCTTGGGACCCACCAGTGGAGTTGATTCTTGGGGCCCACCAGTGGAGTTGGTTCTTGGGGCCCACCCATGGAGATGATACTTGGGGTCCACCAGTGGAGTTGATTCTTGGAGCCACCAATGGAGATGATACTTGGGGCCCACCATTGGAGATGATTCTTGGGGCCCACCAGTGAAGTTGATCCTTGGGTCCCACCAGTGGACTTGATTCTTGGGGCCCACCAATGGACTTGATTCTTGGGGCCACCAGTGGACTTGATTCTTGGGTCCCACCAATGGAGTTTATTTTTGGGGTCACCAGTGGAGTTGATTCTTGGGGCCCACCAGTGGAGTTGATTCTTGGGGTTCACCAGTGGAGTTGATTCTTGGAGCCCACCAATGGAGATGATACTTGGGGTCCACCAGGGGGAGCTGATTCTTGGAGCCACCAATGGAGATGATACTTGAGGCCCACCAGGGGGAGTTGATCCGGGGGTCCCACCAGTGGAGCTGATTCTTGGGGCCCCCCCAGGGGTTGACCCTTTGGGGTCCCACCATGATGATTCGGGGTCCCACCTGGAGTTAAATTCTTGGGGCCCCCCCAGTGGACTTGATTTTGGGTCCACCAGTGGACTTGATTTTTGGGGCCCCCATGGATTTGATTTTTGGGGGCCCACCAGTGGATTTGATTCGGGGGGCCCCCCATGGAGTGATTTTGGGCCCAAGCTTGCTCTTAGTGCTGCCCCTATGATGTTGGAGGTGCCATAACAATTGCCCCACTCGACCCTTGCATAATCCCCCCTGACGCCTTTGTCCCAGACCCTTCGCTGCCTCATCCCCCCACTCCCGGGCGCCGCTGATCTCTGCTCTGAGGGCAGATTCTTGCCGTCGGACAAGTTTCTTACGGAGCGCTTCTTGCGGATGACAATGCTGCCGCCTCTTTGGCTGCTCCTGGCTTCCTTCCATCACTTTGCAGTAATTTGGGTAATTGGGGTAATTTTATCCAAGGGGAAGGTCAGCCCATTGGGGACCTGAATATTGTTTCTTGCTTTTTTTGGCTCCTTCTTGCCTCTATATAAACATTTCCTGTTCGCTCCAACTGGTTTTCAAAATTTATTTTGATTTAAAAGAGACATAAGTCAGGGGGAGCGGCGCGCGGCCATGTGATTGCTGGGAAACAAATTAGGAGCCTAAAAATTAGCATACTATTTGGAGCGGCCCCGGGTAGCCCCCCAAAAGGGCCGCCGAAAAATTATCTCTTTTTTATCTGTATTTTGGAGCCATAAATATCCGAGCGGCTGGGGAAAATTATTTTCGGGGGAGAGACCCTTTAAAAGGGGGGGGACCCGCAGTTTTAAAGTAGGGGGCTTCCGCCCCAACCCCTCAGTCAATTTCCCTTTAAAAAAAGGGTTTAATTCCAAAATATTAGGGTCCTGCACCAGAGACCCCCCCCCCCCCACCCCCCCCTCCCTCTGCCACATAAAGTTTTTATCCTGACATTGATGGACGAAGGGCAAAGAACAGATGACACAGTTGTCGGGGGGAGCTGGGTTTTGGCTAATGAGCAGGGGCTGTTTTTTTTGGGGGGAAAATCCCCCAGGGCAGTACGACATACTGCTTTTTAAGGGCCCCCCCCCGAATCACTTTCTTTTTTCTATAAAGAAGGGGGCCCGCTGATATAGTGCAAGACAGAAGCCACTAATGGGTCCCCCAATATTACAGGTGATGACCCTGGATGTAGCAGAGCTGAGCTTGTCAGATGTAGCTGAGCTGTTTGTAACCAGCAAGGCTCTATCAACACTACTGCTGGTAGGGGCCCCGGTCACTTTAATAAAGAAGGGGCCCGCTGAAATGGTGCAAGATAGTAACTTTTGATGGGTAAGGGGCCCAGATGCTTAGATTGTATGGGGCCCTGATATTACTGATAATTACCCTCGGTGTAGCAGAGCTGATTGCAGCCAGGGATGCCAGTAGGACAGTATGGGCATTACTGCTGGCAGAGGTGCCAATCACTTGTTATAAAGAAGGGGCCCACTAATATGGTGCAAAATAGAGACAGTTAATGGGTAAGGGGCCTAGATGCTTAGACTGCATGGGGCCCTGAGATTACAGATGATAACTCTGGATGTAGCAGAGCTGAGTCTGTTAGATGTAGCTGAGCTAATTGTAACCAGCAAGACAGTATCAGCACTGCTTCTGGCGGGGGCCCCGATCACTTTTTATAAAGAAGGACTCCGCTAATATGGTGCAAGATATTAAAGGGGTTGTCTCACTATAAGGATTGCTTTTTATGTTAAAGATCTTGCAAAAACAAATCACTTTGCAATATATGTCCATTAACAGTATCCTACCTATTCCTAGATATCCCCTCTTGTGTGGGCTGCATCAGCTCCTCAGGTCGCTCTAGCTACAGACCTGTTCAATCTCTCCTGATAGGCTGCCAGCACTGGTTGCTATAGCTACAGACCTGGCTTCTACTCTAGCCTAGTGGAAGCCAGTAAACACACCCCTGAATTCAAAATGAAACCAAGAAAACAGGACTGAGGTAAGATGAATCAACGTAGTGAGACAACCCCTTTAACTATTCATGGGTGAGAGGCCACGAAGCTTCGGCGGTATGGAGCCCTGTGATTGCTGAGGATGACCCTGGATGTAGCAGAGCTGATCGCAGCTAGGGATGACAGCAGGGCTGTATTGCCAGTGTATAATGGCAGGGGTCCCAATCACTTTTTTTTCTTTTTTCCATAAAAAAGGAACCCAGCTTATACGGTAAAAGATAGGGGGCCCAGATGCTTAGAATTGAATGGGGCTCTGACATTAAGGATGATAACCCTGGATGTAGCAGAGCTGAATTTCTGAGATGTAGTTAAGCTCAGTTTGTTAGATGTAGCGGAGGTGATTGTAGCCAGCAAGACAGTATCAGCACTACTGCTGGCGGGGGCCCCGATCACTTTTTATAAAAAGGAGATAGGAACAGTTAGTGGGTGAGGCCTCGTCTCCACAGCACTCGTTTTTGATTGAATTTCTAAGCGGATTCACTATTTATAATCCACAAAATCTGACTGTAACCAGTGCCCATAGTTTTCAATAGAAAATCCGAGCTATAGTCTACACAGCTCGGATTTTCTATTGTCGGATTTCTAAACCGATGGATTCTGACGGAATATAGAACATGTTCTATCTTCTGACGGATTCTGGTACAGTTCTATGTAATGTGCCGGCCGAAATCCAACGGCATTCTAACATTGCCGTGTAGACATTGCCTAAGACTGTGTCTACAAAGCACAGAGTTACAGTCAGATTTTTACGTGGATTCAGTATTTAGATTCCGCAAAAATCCGACTGTAACCAGTGCTCCATAGACCTCAATAGAAAATCCGACTGTAAACAGTGCCCCATAGACCTCAATAGAAAATCTGACTGTAACCAGTGCCCCATAGACCTCAATAGAAAACCCAAAATTTGAACCAGTGCCCCATAGACACCAGAGAAAATCCGACTGTAACCAGTGCCCCATAACCTCAATAGAAAATCAGACTGTAACCAGCTCCCAATAGAAGTCAATATAAAATATGACTGTAACCAGTGCCCCATAGACCTCAATAGAAAATCTGTCTGTAACCAGTGCCCCATAGACCTCAATAGAAAATCTGACTGTAACCAGTCCCCCCATAGACCTGCAGTAAGAAAATCCGACTGTAACCAGTGCCCCAAGACCTCAATAGAAAATCTGACTGTAACCAGTGCCCCATACACAGCCAGAGAAAATCCGACTGTAAACCAGTGGCCCCCATAGCCCCGCAGTAAAAATCCGACTGTAACCAGTGCCCATAGACCTCAATAGAAAATCTGACTGTAACCAGTGCCCCATAGACCTCAATAGAAAATCTGACTGTAACCAGTGCCCCATAGACCTCAATAGAAAATCTGACTGTAACCAGTGCCCCATAGACAGCAAGAGAAAATCTGACTGTAACCAGCACCCATAGACCTCAATAGAAAATCTGACTGTAACCAGTGCCCCATAGACAGCCAGAGAAAATCCGACTGTAACCAGTGCCCCATAGACCGCAGTAGAAAATCTGACTGTAACCAGTGCCCCATAGACCTCAATAGAAAATCTGACTGTAACCAGTGCCCCATAGACAGCCAGAGAAAATCCGACTGTAACCAGTGCCCCATAGACCGCAGTAGAAAATCTGACTGTAACCAGCGCCAATAGACCTCAATAGAAAATCTGACTGTAACCAGTGCCCCATAGACCATAATAGAAAATCTGACTGTAACCAGTGCCCCATAGACAGTGTGGGGGGTTAGCATCACGAACAGGTAGGCAGCAGGGCTTCAACAGACCGAGACAGTGACACAGAAGTAAAGTTCAAGTCCTGGCGCTGCCTGGTTTTATTTGCAGGAGAAAATGAAAACACAAGGCCTTAAAGTTCAGGCCAAAAACACAAACAAAATGCCGGCTCGGCTGAGCTCTAACTATACAGAGCGTTCCTCTCTGTCCTGCCCCAAATTAGAAGTCACTGCGTGGTTTTTCCCTCTTAGCACAGAGGTCCACAGGAAGAACAAACACAAGCCTGCGGGCCCAGCTTTATAGGCCAAATTTACCACCTCACCTGGGCTGGGAGGGGCCAACCCACCCTGCTCTTTGACCACTCCGGGAAAACCCGACCCAGACTAAGCGGACTGGAACCGCTATACTAACACTGTGTCAGTAACATAGTGTTACTGACACCTAAAATGTCGGCCTTCCTTCACCGAGCCCAGCCTCTCGGTGACACGCATCGGTCCAGAGGCTTCCTAACGCCACATAGGACAGTACCCTAGGGGTCGGACACATTTGGCCACCATACAGTGTGTTCGGGAAAGAGCATCAGCATTACCTTGTAACCTCCCTGCCTGTCCCTCCACTGTAAACTTGAAATTTTGTAAGGAAAGGGAACCACCTTGTGACCCTTTGGGCGTTCCTTTCCTTCGCCTGACACATCCAAGTTAACGGAGAGTGATCCGTGATTAATCGGAAGTGTCGCCCAATAAGTAATATTTTAAGGACTCAGGCCCATTTAATGGCCAAGCACTCTCGTTCAACGATGCTGTAGTTTTTTTCTCAGCAGGGTGAGTTTTCCTACTTAGGTAGGTGACCGATGTTCCTCTCCGTCTATCTCCTGGGACAGCACGGCACCCAGTCCCACATCAGACGCATCCGTCTGACAATGAACTCCTTTTAAAATTGGGAGTTTACCAGTATTTGGGCTGTCACAAAGGGCCAACTTTAACACCTGAACGCCCTCTCTGCCTCTGGGTTTTCCAAGTGACCATGACAGACTTACTGTGCTGTGTCAGACCCCGTCATAGGTGCCGCTATACTAGCAAAGTTCTGAAATAAATCGCCGGTAGAACCCACAATACCTAGAAAGGCCCTCACCTGCCTTTTTGTTGTGGGCTGTGGCCATTCCTGATTAGCTTGAACCTGTTGATTGGGGTTTTATAATGCCTCTGCCAATGACATATCCCAAGTACCGGCTTCTTCCAAACCTGGGGCGCATTTCTTAGGATTCGCTGTAGCCCCGCTTCTCTCAGGAATTAAGCACGGACTGTACCTTTGGGTAGGTGGCTGTCCCCAGTCCCTCGCTAAATATAATGATGTCGTCCAGGTATGCTACGCATACCGACGATGGGCTTGAGGATAATATCCATCAACCGCTGAAAGGTTGCCGGAGCCCCAGCAAACCAAAAGGTAAGCAGTTATACTGGTATAGCCGTCCGGTTTGGGGCAAAGGCTGTCTTTTCTTTGGTTTCGTCGTAAGGGAACCTGCCAGTAGCCCTTAGTTAGGTCTAGGGTGGAGAAGTACCAGCATGACCTAGCCTCTCGATTAACTCATCTACCCTGGCATGGGATAGGCGTCAAATTTTGACACTTCGTTAATTTTCCGAAAGCCCTTGCAGAAGCGTATAAGCCATCGGGTTTTGGTATCAGCACAACTGGGATGGACCACTCGCTTCTGGACTCCTCAAAAACCCCGAGATCCAACATTTTCTGGATTTCCCTTTGGATATAGCTCCGCCTGCGGGCTTCTGGGATCCGGTTTCGGTTTCAACTAACTTTCACCCCGGGATCCGTTACAATTCATGTTTGATGACATTCGTACGTCCTGGTAGTTCTGAAAATATATCAGAATCGCGTTGCACAAACTCCCTGGTCTCCTGTTTCTGGACTTGGACAGAGATTCTGACACACACACCCTGGGGAAATTTACACTACAGGGGCGCTAACGCAGCCAGGGTCTCTCGATCCTTCCATGGCTTAATTATTTACGTGGTACAGTTGTTCGGGTTTATGTCTACCGGGCTGGGACACTTTATAGTTTACCTCTTCCACCTTTTCGATTATTTCATAAGGCCCCAGCCATTTCACTAGGATCCTACTTTCTAGCGTGGGCACCAATACTAATACCCGATCCCCGGGGTTGAAGTTCCTCACTTTGGCGGACCGATTATAAACCCTGCTTTGGGCCTCTTGTGCCTGCTGTAGATGTTCCCTCACAATGGGTATTACCGCAGCAATTCGGTCCTGCATTAGGGAGATGTGCTCAAAAAACACTTTTTTAAGGGGTGGACTCGTGCTCCCAAGTCTCCTTGGCTATATCCAGGAGGCCCCGTGGACGTTTACCATAGACCAACTCAAATGGGGAGAACCCTGTTGACAACTGTGGGACCTCACGCACAGAAAACATTAGATATGGCAGCAGAACGTCCCAGTCCTTCCCATCCTTACTGACCACTCTCTTAAGCATATTTTTTAGTGTCTTGTTGAACCTCTCAAAAAGGGCCATCAGTCTGTGGGTGGAAATACCGATGTATGCAATGCTTGATGCAAAATAGCTTACACAACTCCTTCATGACTTTCGACATAAAGGGAGTTCCTTGGTCTGTAAGGATTTCCTTCGGTATACTCGTACGGGAAAACATCTGAAATAGTTCCTTTGCAATACCTTTCGCAAAGGAACTGCCTCTGGGTAACACGTGGCGTAGTCTAACACCACCAAAATATATTGATAACCCCTGGCGGACTTTACTAGGGGCCCGACCAGATCCATGTGCCACCCTTTAAAAATGGATCTCAAATAAATAGGTAACGATACAAGGGGACTGCGGAATGTGGCATTGGAGCGGTTAACTGACACTCTGGGCAAGACTCACAGTACCATTTCACCTCAACATGGATCCCTGGCCAAAAAAAACGTTGGAGGATGCGCTCCTTGGTTTTTCGGCTCCTAAGTGACCCCCTAGCACGTGCTTGTGCGCAAGGTCCAAGACCATTCGTCGATAGGGCTGGGGTACCACCAGCTGTTCCACAACCTCCCCCCAGACCTTGTAGACTTGGTATAGCAGCTCTTGGTTAACTGCCAAGTGGGAAACTCGGTAATCGGCCTCTGGGTATTGGGGCTCCCCATCCACCACCTTTAACTTTTTCTCTGGCCCTCACCAAGGTCGGGTCCTCAAAGGGCTGGGCGGTTCCGAAATTATCACGGGAGACCTCCAGGTCAGGCATAGCATCCTCCTCTTCCTGGTCGCCAGTCTCACCTGTGAGCACCTCTAGGGGAAAGTTGTCCCCACTCTCTGGGGTCACCCCAACTGCCTGAACCGAAGCCTCTGGGTCAAAGGGTTCAGGATCAACCACAGACACAGCAAATAAACACGAAAAACTTTAGACGTTACTGGATGGGCCATAATCCCAAAATAAGGGAAAGTCTCTTCCCAGGATCGCTGTGTGCAAATTTGGCCCGTACCACCCCCACTTCATGGGGGAATGACCCCACAAGGGGTCTCCAAGATTTACTACAGCGGTAGTGTACTTCTTGGGGTCCCCATGGACACATAGCAACCCCTATTAAGCGCCCAGTGAGGGATGTGGGGTCAATCAAACGGCGTGCACCAGGGTGACCAGGCTCCCGGAGTCCAACAGGCAGATTATGGGGTAGCCATTGACCTTAAAAAGGGTTGTCCCCGCTACTGATTGGGTTTTAATTAAAGATCTTAAAAAACCAGCACTTGCAATATATGTTCATTACAAATGTCCTACTGATTTTGAGCTACCTTTATATTACTACATCAGCTCTCAATCTCTATATAGCCGGACCTGTTGATCCTTAATCTTACTGGCTGTCCCGGTCTGAATACTCATCACCTTTTAAGACAGGTCGGAGCAGAGAGCCCCTCCAGCACAGAATGCTCTGTATTCAGGGAGGGGGAAGGGAGGACTCTGGCGTCTGGGTCCGAGCTGCCTGGATTAACCCTGTGTGTGCCTTTCTTCCTCCCGCCTCTACACAGATATGTGACAGCTGGACCCTGTCGTTACTATAATCCCGTATGCTTGGAACTGTGACTATACTAAAACTATACAGACCAGTATTTTAATACTTATCCTCTCCTGTATAGTGAGACATCCTGAGTATGTAACCTTTCCTTGTTGTTGCGGGGATGTGGGGACTTGTAAGCTAAGCCGGGAATAGGAACAAAATCAACCCCTCTGCTCTATTAGCACACAGCTTCATATTCCTCCTCACTCCTAGATCAGCCCTCTCCTTAACAGACCTAGGCAGGCACACACAGGGTAACTCTGAGAGCAAACCCCCTCCCCCCCTGGGGATAAAGTTTTCGTAGCTGCCTGTGTCGAAGGGAGGGGGAGAGGGAGCCCAACAACAGACAAGCTACACGCCCCCATTCAACTTTCCAGGGCCCCTGACAGCTGAAAGCTCGATAATGAGACAACTCCTTAATGTTACAAGGTGCGGCCATCTCTGAGGCAGTCTCGCGGAACACACGGGCCGTGCGAACAGTGACCTCCGCCTGCTAGTCACACTCCAGGGCTCTGCGTGAGGGAAAAGTTTGTGGCCACATGTCCAGGTCCAGGACATCGCCAACATAGTATGCGGTCCCTTCTCCCCGAGACTCCCTCCGCCTGGCCTGGACTCCATCTTGGGAGATTTCCCTTTCTCCATTGGGCTCCCTCGGCGCTTAACCCTTGGGCGCTCCTCACCCCCTGGGTATGGACCCGTCTTTACCCGGGGAAATCCGGACGATTTCTGTTCCCGGGTTGAGCTTCCCCGGAGGTACACCTTAGCAATTCTTCCTAGCCCTTGTACTCTCAACGAGGTTACGAGGTGCCCTGCAACCCGGGGTCACCTTGTCCCACCCAGCGCCTGAATCTCGGAGGTAGGCAGCCGGAATAAACTGTTAGGGCCCAACCTTTTCTAAACCATCTGGGCGGCTAGACTCCTCCGCTGTAGCCATTTTTTCACCAGTGACCAGTCGTACTCTGGGAGCGCGCTGAAACGTCAGAATAAAGTCCATGTTATTCACCTCATGGGCTCGCACCGGGTGTCACCCCAACCCGCCCAAAACTCACTCTTTAACTTACGTAGTACCTGACATTCTGCCCCCCCGAGGTCAAATGGGGCTCCCCAATTAGAAAGGGGCCACTACCTCGGCCCACTAAGCCACTGGTAACTTTTCTCACTCCGCTACCCTCCGAAGACTCGGAGGGTAGGCCTCACATCGTCGGTTTAGCGTCATCTTCTGCATGAAGACTGAACCGCGGCGGGGGCGGGAATCGAACTTGGCGTCCTCTGTACACTGTGCGCCACCTCCAGGACTTGCTCTTTGGGCTGCTATTTATATGATTTCTGCTCTTGAAGGCGAGGTGGGTTTGCCTCTATCAGCAGGGGATTGGGCTCCGCCCGGCTCTCATACCTCGTCAATGCACCTTTGTGATTGGCAGTCATTAACTGTAGGCTGCAGTTAGCCTGGATAGCTGCTTCAGAAGTTTGGTCCATTTTTGGGCGTCTCTGCTTGCGCGCGCTGCACTTTTAAACCCAGGACATAGGTTCACACACTTTCCAGAACTTTCAGGGTCTGTTGCCCTAGCAACGGTTTTGCGTAATGCGCCAATGTCCTTTAAATACGTGTTGCCCTTTAAAGTATGTTTGCCCGCATCCGTGATACCATATGGTGGGGTTAGCGCACAACAGGTAGGCAGCAGGCTTCAACAGACCGACAGTGACAAAGAAATAAAGTTCAGTCCAGACGCAGCCGGTTTTATTTGCAGAAAAACGAAACACAAGGCCTTAAAGTTTCAGGCCAACAACACAAACAAATGCCGGCTCGGCTGAGCTCTAACTATACAGAGCGTTGCCTCTGTCCTGCACCATTTAAAGTCACTGCGTGGTTTCCCCCCCGTAGCAGCAGAGGTCCACAGGAAGAACAAACCAACCTGCAAACCCCCGCCTTTAGGCCTAATACCAGCCCACCTGGGCCGGGGGAGTTTCCACCCGCCCTGCTCTTTACCATAGTTTTCCCCCCTTTTGAAAATGGAAAAGCAGGAGATTTTAAAGAGGGCGGCAAAAATTTGCATGGGCCACCCCATCTTTTTGTGTGACACGCCCCTTCAAAAAGCACACCCACTCCCCCCTAACTCATAATGGCTTTTGGGAAAAAAGCCCGTAGATGCCTTTAGCCAGGTAGTAGCCCCCCCATAACCAGGTAGTGCCCCTTACAGGCAGGTAGATGCCCCCTTGTAGCCAAGTAGTTGCCCCCTTTGGTAGGCAGGTAGTTGCCCCCTTTAGTAGTCAGGTAGTGGCCCCCTTTAGAGCCAGGTAGTTGCTCCCCTTTAGTAGCCAAAGGGAGGTAGTTGCCCCCTTTAGAAGCCAGGTTAGTGCCCCCTTTAGAAGCCAGGTAGGTAGTTTTCCCCCTTTAGTAGCCAGGTAGTTGCCCCCTTTAGAAGCCAGGTAGTAGTGCCCCCTTTAGAAGCCCGGTAGTTGCCCCCTTTAGAAGCCAGGTAGGTAGTTGCCCCCTTTAGAAACCAGGTAGTGCCCCCTTTAGTAGTCAGGTAGTTGCCCCCCTTAGAAGCCAGTAGGTAGTGTCCCCCTTTAGTAGCCAGGGAGTAGTTTCCCCCCCTTTTGTAGCCAGGTAGTGCCCCCTTTAGTACCAGGTAGTTGCCCCCTTTAGAAGCCAGGTAGTGCCCCCCTTTAGTAGCCAGGTAGTGCCCCCTTTAGAAGCCAGGTAGGTAGTTGCCCCCTTTAGTAAGCCAGGTTAAGTGCCCCCTTTAGAAACCATAGGTAGTTGCCCCCTTTAGTAGCCAGGTAGTTTCCCCCTTTAGAAGCCAGGTAGTTGCCCCCTTTAGAAACCAGGTAGTGCCCCCTTTAGAAGCCAGGTAGTGCCCCCTTTAGTAGCCAGGTAGTGCCCCCTTTTGAAGCCAGGTAGTGCCCCCTTTAGAAGGCAGGTAGGTAGTTGCCCCCTTTAGAAGCCAGGTAGTGCCCCCTTTAGTAGCCAGGTAGTGCCCCCTGTAGAAGCCAGGTAGTGCCCCCAGTAGAAGCCAGGAAGGTAGTTGCCCCCTTTAGAAGCCAGGTAGTGCCCCCTTTAAATAGCCAGGTAGGTAGTTGCCCCCTTAGTAGCCAGGTAGGTAGTTGCCCCCCTTTGTAGCCAGGGAGTGCCCCCCATGTAGCTAATAAAAATAAAATAATAAAATCCACTTACCTCACCAGGCTCCTGCAGCTCCGGACATCTCCAATCTCCTCAGCGACGCAGGAGAAATGAGTGCAGCCGCGCGTCACTTCCCCTGCGCCGCTGATCTGTATGTACGGCGCGCACCGGCCGGCGCTGTACATAAAGGGGGAGGAGGGAGGATGGAGTGATCCCTCCTGCCTCCTCCCTGCACAGCGAGACTCTGGGCGGGTGAAGCGGCCACTGCGGCCGCTTCAACCGCCTGTAGGAGCGGCCCGGCGGCATCAGAGTAGTGCACCAGCGCTTCTCTGGCGCCGCGGCGGGGGTAATGCCCCAAATCTGCCGGAGGGGCGGGGGGACCCCCATTAGCGGGACCCCCCCCTGCCAAAAGCGGGAGAGTTGGCACGTATGTCTTTGACCACTCCAGGAAAAGCCGACCCAGACTAAGCAGACTGGAACCGCTATACTAACACTGTGTCAGTAACAAAGTGTTACTGACCCCCTAAAATGTCCGGCCTTCCTTCACCGAGCCCAGGCCTCTCGGTGACACGCATCGGTCCAGAGGCTTCCTAACGCCACATTGGACAGAACCCTAAGGGAAAAATACCTTCCCTTTGCGACGTCGCCTGCCACCTTCTCACAACAGCAAGAGAAACTCTGACTGTAGCCTGTGCCCCATAGACCGCAATAGAAAATCCGACTGTAGCCAGTGCCCCATAGACCGCAATAGAAAATCCAACTAACCAGTGCCCCATAGACCTCAAGAGAAAATCCGACTGTAACCAGTGCCCCATAGACCACAATAGAAAATACGACTGTAACCAGTGCTCCATAGACCGCAATAGAAAATCCGACTGTGACCAGTGCCCCATAGACCACAATAGAAAATCCGACTGTGACCAGTGCTCCATAGACCACAATAGAAAATCCGACTGTGACCAGTGCTCCATAGACCACAATAGAAAATCAGTCTGTGACCAGTGCTCCATAGACCACAATAGAACATCCGACTGTAACCAGTGCCCCTTAGACCCCAATATATAATCCGACTGTAACCAGTGCTCCATAGACCGCAATAGAAAATCCGACTGTAACCAGTGCCCCATAGACCACAATAGAAAATCCGACTGTAGCCAGTGCCCCATAGACCGCAATAGAAAATCCAACTAACCAGTGCCCCATAGACCACAATAGAAAATCCGACTGTAACCAGTGCCCCATAGACCGCAATAGAAAATCCGACTGTAGCCAATGCCCCATAGACCACAATAGAAAATCCGACTGTAACCAGTGCCCCATAGACCTCAATAGAAAATCTGACTGTAGCCAATGCCCCATAGACCGCAATAGAAAATCCGACTAACCAGTGCCCCATAGACCTCAAGAGAAAATCTGACTGTAAGCAGTGCCCCATAGACCACAATAGAAAATCCGACTGTAGCCATTGCCCATAGACCGCAATAGAAAATCCGACTGTAACCAGTGCCCCATAGACCACAATAGAAAATGCAAGCTGTAGCCTACACAGCACAGATTTTCTACTGTGGGATTTCTAAACCGCCATGTTCTATTTTCCGGTGGATTCCAGTACACTTCTATGGACTCCGCGGACCAAAATCCGAAAACTGCGTTCTTCTGTGCAACCCTGCGCCAAAAACTGGGGTACAGCGGAGTTAAAATAATGCCGTATTTCCAACAACCTTTTAACTTATGTCGTGTAGACGAAGCCTTAGATATTTTGAGTAACAGATGAGGGCCCTGAACCAGAGACCCCAGTGGCGTAGCTATAGGGGGTGTAGAGGTAGCAGTCGCTACTGGGCCCTGCGGCCTGAGGGGGTCCAAAAGTTCTCCTGCCACATAAGGCGATAGCAGCATTGTAAGTGGCACATGGCAGCTGAGTGGCCTACTTCACTTTTTGCACTAGGGCCCCGGAGCCTCTGCCTGGAAATATAGATTTTTCTGTAGGTTTTTTTCCCCTCTTCTTGGATGAAAAAAAGAAAAAAAAAAGCCTCAGCTCCTCTCCCGCTCCCGGACTGTGTTAATTGTGAGAAACCAAACAGGAGCCAATAGTACTTTACCATTAGCCTCGTGTTCATGAAGTGTCGTCGCTCCGAGCGGCTTCTTCCTTCATTCGCTTATAAGTGTTCCACCGAGACATAAATTTGGATGATAACAGACTCGAAGATTTTCTGGCTGAAATAAGAAAAGACTGCAATGTAATTAGCCTCCCACACTCCACCAGACCCAACCGAGAGGAAATTACATTGTAAAAATTGCAAAATAGTCCAGTGGGAGCCTATGCAGCGCGCCGGGGTTATCTCTGCTGCCGCGTACAACATCCCGGCAATGTGCAGAGCAAAGCGGGGCAGCGCCGCGAACGCCGAGTGCATTTTATACCTTAATGTAGCCGTGTAAAGATTATAGGTATTACAGGTTCCATCTCCGGCAGCCGCTTATAATGGGCCCGTAATTAAGGGAAAGCACTATGGTACATTAAAGGGAAAAAATAGATTGTTAACCCTTCCTGTACCGGGCCGGATACATCCATGAGTTGTACTTCATGATATAGCTTTTGTTCAGAAAATTTGCTTCCCCTCATGCTGTTCTCTCCACGAAATAAATGGAAAGACTAAACGAAGGAGTTTGCATTGCCAGGTCCCAAAAAGCACGTGGGCTGCCATGCGGCCAATTCTGCCTGGTGTAGGAGGGCCTCTTCCTAATGGTATGGAAATTGCTGAGATTAGGTGCACAGGGCACCGAAATGTGACTATGGGAATAGCAAACATAATAGTAAGTAACAGAGGAAGAGAGACCTGAGACCTGGGTGACCAAACCCTCTGCCATAAAATTTAGAGGTTAGTAACCTATGGGTGGCACTAGAAAGACCAGAGACCTGGGTGACCAAACCCTCTGCCATAAGATTTAGAGAGTAGTAACCTATAGGTGGCACTAGAAAGACCAGAGATCTGGGTGACCAAACCCTCCACCATAAGACTTAGAGAGAAGTAACCTATAGGTGGCGCTAGAAAGACCAGAGATCTGGGTGACCAAACCCTCTGCCATAAGATTTAGAGAGTAGTAACCTATGGGTGGCACTAGAAGGACCAGAGACCTGGGTGACCAAACCCTCCACCATAAGACTTATAGGGCATTAACCTATATCTGGCACTAGAAAGACCAGAGATCTGGGTGACCAAACCCTCTGCCATAAGATTTAGAGAGTAGTAACCTATAGGTGGCACTAGAAGGACCAAAGACCTGGGTGACCAAACCCTCCACCCTAAGACTTAGAGGTTAGTAACCTATGGGTGGCACTAGAAAGACCAGAGACCTTTGTGACCAAACCCTCCACCATAAGACTTAGAGGTTAGAAACCTATATGTGGCACTAGAAAGACCAGATAACTTTGTGACCGAACCCTCCACCATAAGACTTAGAGGTTAGAAACCTATGGGTGGCACTAGAAAGACCAGAGACCTGGGTGACCAAACCCTCCACCATAAGACTTAGAGGGCAGTAACCTATGGGTGGCACTAGAACTGGGTGACCTGAAGATCAAATTCTCCTCAAAAGACTTAAGAAGACTTAAGAGAGATTTGGATGACCAAACTCTGTTCCATAGGACTTAGAGGTTATTAATCTATAGGTGGCTCTAGAGAGACCAGAGATCTGGGTGATCTTATGACCAAATTCTACTCAAAGGCTAGTAGCCTGGTACTAGAGAGACCAGAGACCTTGGTGACTCGGTGACAAAACTCTCTTCTAGAAGACTTACCGCCACATAGTGGTAGCTACCAGTGTACATAGACTGCAGACTGTATATTACCACCATACGGTGACCAGAAAGTAGTAGATACCAGAGTACATAGGTTCTGCAGACTGTATATTACCTCCATATAGTGGCAGGTACCAGTGTACACAGGCTCTACAGACTGTATATTACCTACATACAGTGACCATATAGTGGTAGACACTAGTGTACACAGGCTCCGCAGACTGTATATTACCTCCATACAGTGACCATATAGTGGTAGACACCAGTGTACACAGACTCCGCAGACTGTATATTACCTACATACAGTGACCATATAGTGGTAGACACTAGTGTACACAGGCTCCGCAGACTGTATATTACCTCCATACAGTGACCATATAGTGATAGACACAGTGTACACAGGCTCTGCAGACTATATATTACCACCATACAGTGACCATATAGTGGTATACACCAGTGTACACAGACTCTGCAGACTGTATATTACCTCCATGCAGTGACCATATAGTGGTAGACACCAGTGTACACAGGCTCCGCAGACTGTATATTACCTACATACAGTGACCATATAGTGGTAGACACTAGTGTACACAGACTCTGCAGACAGTATATTACCACCATACAGTGACCATATAGTGGTAGACACCAGTGTACACAGGCTCTGCAGACTGTATATTACCTCAATACAGTGACCATATAGTGGTAGACACCAGTGTACACAGGATCTGCAGAGTGTATATTACCTCCATACGGTGACCATATAGTGGTACACACCAGTGTACACAGGCTCTACAGACTGTATATTACCTCCATACAGTGACCATATAGTAGTAGACACCAGTGTACACAGGCTCTGCAGACTGTATATTACCTCCATACAGTGACCATATAGTGGTAGTTACCAGTGTACACAGGCTCTTCAGACTGTATATTACCTCAATACAGTGACCATATAGTGGTAGACACCAGTGTACACAGGCTCAGAAGACTGTATATTACTTCCATACAGTGACCATATAGTGGTAGACACCAGTGTACACAGGCTCAGCAGACTGTATATTACCTCCATACAGTGACCATATAGTGGTAGACACCAGTGTACACAGGCTCTGTAGACTGTATATTACCTACATACAGTGACCATATAGTGGTAGACACCAGTGTACACAGGTTCCGCAGACTGTATATTACCTCCATACAGTGACCATATAGTGGTAGTCACCAGTGTACACAGGCTCTGGAGACTGTATATTACCTCCATACAGTGACAATATAGTGGTAGACACCAGTTTACAAAGCCTCTGCAGACTGTATATTACCTCAATACAGTGACCATATAGTGGTAGACACCAGTGTACACAGGCTCTGTAGACTGTATATTACCTCCATACAGTGACCATATAGTGGTAGATGCCAGTGTACACAGGTGCCCTACAGACTGTGTATTACCTCCATACAGTGACCATATAGTGGTAGACAGCAGTGTACACAGGCTCTGCAGACTGTATACTACCTCCATACAGTGACCATATGGTGGTATATATCAGTGTACACAGGCTCTGCAGACTGTATATTACCTCCATACAGTGACCATATAGTAGTTGACACCAGTGTACACAGGCTCTGCAGACTATATATTACCTCCATACAGTGACCATATTGTGGTAGAGAAGAGTGTACACAGGCTGTACAGACTGTATATTACCTCCATACAATGACTATATAGTGGTAGACACGAGTGTACACAGGCTCCGCAGACTGTATATTACCTCCATACAGTGACCATATAGTGGTAGACACAAGTGTACACAGGCACTGCAGACTGTATATTACCTCCATAAAGTGACCATATAGTGGTATATACCAGTGTACACAGACTCTGCAGACTGTATATTACCTCCATACAGTGACCATATAGTGGTAGACACCAGTGTACACAGGCTCTGCAGACTGTATATTACCTCCATACAGTGACCATATAGTGGTAGTCACCAGTGTACACAGGCTCTACAGACTGTATATTACCTCCATACAGTGACCATATAGTGGTATATACCAGTGTACACAAGCTCTGCAGACTGTATATTACCTCCATACAGTGACCATATAGTGGTAGACACCAGTGTACACAGGCTCTGCAGACTGTATATTACCACCATACAGTGACCATATAGTGGTACATCCTGGTGTACACAGGCTCTGCAGACTGTATATTACCTCTATACAGTGCCCATATATCAGTAGTTAGCAGTGTACACAGGATCTGCAGACTGTATATTACCTCCATACAGTGACCATGTAGTGGTATATACCAGTGTACACAGGCTCTGCAGACTGTATATTAATTCCCTACAGTGACCATATAATGGTAGACACCAGTGTACACAGGCTCTGCAGACTGTATATTACCACCATACAGTGACCATATAATGATAGACACCAGTGTACACAGGCTCTGCAAACTATATATTACCACCACACAGTGACCATATAGTGGTAGACACCAGTGTACACAGGCTCTGCAGACATAAGAGATTAGAGTGCAGTTACAGCTTGTGACTCACAGGTGATGTTTCTCTGACGAATTGTTCACTTTGCCTTTTCTTTTGCATCCAGTTCAGACCACCATGACGACTTCTCCCGGCCACCACTCGTCCATGCAGATTTGGACACAAATATCTTAGAATTCTCACTTTTCCAGCACCTCCCTTACTGTCCCAGAGGTGGAAAAGCAGAGGCAGGCTAAAGCTTAGCGGCACAGTCTCCTAGAGTGGTGAGGAGGAACAGATGAGTAACCCCCAGGAGATTGTGTTACAGTTATAGCCTTTAGAATCATATTACAAGATAGCTAGGTAGACCCCCAATGGCTAGGTTGGTAGGCCACAGGTGGGTAGGTTGGTAGGCTCCAGGTAGGTAGACCGTAGGTAGATTTTCCCTAGGTAGGTAGGCATGCAGGTCTGTAACATCCTCCAGCTCCGTGATGTCGTCATTGAGAAGGGAAGAAGATTCCAGTGGCTGCGACCTGTGAAGCTCTAGTGACCTCAAGAAGTCATGTCACTGTGATGGGCTCAGCAAGCAATAGCAGAACTTGAATATAATTTTAGCAATAGCAGAGATGATATGAAAATCACTGCTCCAGAGCCACCCACAGCTGGAACAGGAAGTAGGAGCCTGAAGCTGTAAAACCAGCCACAGCCTGAACAGGAAGAGGTAATCTAAAGCTGTAGAACTAAACACAACCTGATCAGCTAGTGGGAGCCTGAGGCTGTAGATGCACCCACAGCCTGAAGAGGAAGTGGGAACCTGAAGCAGTAGAACCACCCACAGCCTAAACAAGAAGGAGAAGCCTGAATCTGTAGAACCACCCAAAGCCTGAAAAGGAAGTTTGAACCTGAAGCAGGAGAACCACCTACAGCCTAAACAGAAAGTGGAACCTTGAAGCAGTAGAAGCACCCACAGCCTAAACAGGAAGAGGTAGCCTAAAGCTGTAGCACCATCCACAACCTTAACAGAAAGTAGGAGCCTGAGGCTGTAGAACCGCTCACAGCCTGAACAGGAAGAGGAAATCTAAAGCTGTAGAACTGCACACAGCATGAACAGAAAGTGGGAACCTGAGGCTGTAAAACCACCCACAGCCTGAACAGGAAGTAGGAACCTGAATCAGTAGAACCACCCACAGTCTTAACAAGAAGGGGGAGCCTGAAGCTGTAGAACAACCCAAAGCCTGAACAGGAAGTGGGAACCTTAAGCAGTAGAATTACCACAGCCTAAACAAAGTGGGAGCCTAAAGCAGTAGAAGCACCCACAGCCTAAACAGGAAATGTGAGCCTGAAGCTGTAGAAACACCCACGGCCTGAACAGGAAGTGGGAGCCTGAAGCAGTAGAACCATCCACATTCTAAACAGGAAGGGGAAGCCTGAAACTGTAGAGCAACCCAAAGCCTAAACAGGAAGTGGGGGCCTGTCGCAATAGACACCTACAGCCTGAACAGGAAGTGGGAGCCTGAAGCTGTAGAACTGCCCACAGCTAGAACAGGAAGTAGGAGCCTGAAGCTGTAGAACTATCAACAGCCTGAACAGGAAGCAGAAACCTAAAGCTTTAGAACTGCCCACTGCCTGAAGAGGAATTAGGAGCCTGAGTATTTAGAACAACACACAGCCTGACAGGAAGAAGGAGTTTGAAGCTGTAGAACCGCACACAGCCTAACAGGAAGTAGTAGCCTGAATCTGTAGAACCGCTCACAGCCTGAACAGGAAGTAGGAGCCTGAAGCAGTAGAACCACCCACATTCTAAACAGGAAGGGGAAGCCTGAAACTGTAAAGCAACCCAAAGCCTAAACAGGAAGTAGGAGCCTGAAGCTGTAGAACTATCAACAGCCTGAACAGGAAGTAGTAGCCTGAAGCTGTAGAACATAACAGCCTAACAGGAAGCAGAAGCCTGAAACTTTAGAACGTACTACGCCTCAGAAGTAGGAGCCTGATAGTGGTGTGCTCTGAAAACTAATGGAGAACACAAACACACATCATCCTATAAGGACAGATATTAGGAGATTGAATTGCTGTCAGTCCGTCAACTTCAGCCTATCGAGAGAGAACAGAATCCTGAGACATGCTGTAGAAACAGAAAGGAAGTAGGAGCCTGAAACTGTAGAACCGTACACAGCCTAACAGGAAGTAGGAGCCTGAAGCTGGCTGTTGCTCTGTAAAACAAAATGGAGAGACTACTCTAAAGCATCTTTCACATTCATCCTATGAAGGGGCAGATTTATCTATGGGGGAGAATTGGTGAAGTTGCTGTACATGTCCATGTGCAAACTTCATGGCCTTTCCGTAGAGAAGAACAGAATCAGCTAGAGACTTCATTGCGGCTGTCATGAAGCAGAACTCGTCATAGGTCAGCGGTTTCATTAATGACTGCCCCCAGGAAGTAAATGCAGCAACATACAACATTAATGAATAATACATTAGTGAAATCTAGAAACCCTTGTACTAGAAACAATAGGTCGCTCCTTTCATGATTGTAGTTTCCTAGGACTTGCTACCCTCACGGTTTTCTATTGGTTTTGCATCCAGTAAACCTGATATTATCGATTTTTTAATTTGATCTGAGAATTTGAGGTGAATTTCCAAAACAATTCTCAGTTGAAGAAAAACAAACAATTGTGTAAGACAAAGGCGTCCGCGAGTCTCCGCGCTCTCCACATCGTAACACGCCGGCTGTAATATGCTTTTATGGCTAAAGTCTATCTCCTGTTTATGATCGGTTTTATATCCTGCGATGCTGAGGAGGGAAAGAGGCAGAACACAAGATCAGACCTGGCGCTCCTCTCCACAACAGGCAGAAAATAACGCTCCCCCATAGGGTGCGAAACCTCAACAAACCGCCGTGATGATACCATAAAACTGCAAGTGCTCTCCAGGTGGGTTTTCAGAAGGTCAAACTATGTTTATGCAAGGCAGGCAAACTCCGGGAGGCTACAGGGAAACATGAAAGTCAGGCAAACAAATGCAGGGAACAACAATGTCGATGGGGGCAAAAAAAGTAACAATGACAACAATAATAACAATGCAAAATAACAAGAGTAACAAGATATAAGAACAAACAAAAAAAATATAACAACAATAGCAATAAAACAAACAAAGATGATGATGATGACAATAAAAATAATAATAATAATAATGATAAGAAGAAGAACAAGAAGAAGAAGAAGAAAGAGAAGAAGGAAAAGAATAATAAATAAAATAAAATACTACCAGTGCTAAATTACATGAGCAAAATAATGATGACGCTGAAAATAATAATAATAATAATAATAATAATAATAATAATAATAATAATAATAATATAAGAAGAAGAAGAACAAGTAGCGGAAGAAGAATAATTATGAAGTGCTAACAATGATAATAATAATAAGAAGACAAAGTAATAATAAAAACAACACAAACTAACAACAACAATACTAACAAATGCTAAATTATAAGAACAAACAAATAAAAATAATAATATTAACATTGATGAGGAGGAGGAGGAGAACAAAAAGGAGGAGAAGAAGAAAAAGAAGAAGAATGATGAAATGCTTACATGATGAAAATAAAACAACGCTGAAAAGAATACTAACAATGATAATAAGAAATAATAATAATAAGACACAGTAATAATAATAAAAACAACACAAACTAACAATAAAACTTACGATGCAAAATTACAATAATTACAAAATGTAATAATAATTCATTAAAACAACAACAATACTAACAATGCTAAATAAGAACAAACGAAAAAGAACAAAACGAAGAAGAATAACAATAAATTAATAAAATACTAAATTTACAAGAACAAAATAATGATGCTGCTGATAAAAATAATAATAATACTAATAATAAAGAAGAGGAAGAAGAAAAAGAATAATAATGATGATGAAATGATAACAATGATAATAATAATAATACATTACAAAACAATAGAAAAATTTTATATTTATTTATTATTATTATTATTATTATTATTATTATTATTATTATTAATAATAATAATAATAATAATAAAATAGAATAAACAAAACATACCAATGACAATAACAGTAATAAATACAATACTAGCAGTTTGTCACCTTGAATCTCTGGCACTGACCACTGCTCACACGTTTTTTCAATGTTTCCCAAAGTGAGGAAAAGCTGTAGGCAATGTGCAACAGTTGAGAAAAGGGAAACATCAAGGTTACGTGATTCAAAGTAACGACTTGTAACATTAGAGGTTGCTGATGAGTCGCAGTAATAACTTGCAGGCGCATTCGAACACTGATCAGGAGATCAAAAAGAGAAGGGGAGATATTGTTTTTAGTGATGAATCCACCTCTGTTTGGGATCTGATGACGGCGGTCGGGTTGGAGTGTGGAGGCCTCGTGGTGAGCGCTTCAGTCCTGCCTCTGCTGTGGAGCGGCTCTGCCCCCATTACTGGTGTGATGTGTGGAGCCATCGCCTATGACAAGCGGTCACCCCTAGTAGTGGAGGGCACAGCTCAGCCATATGTGCAGGACGTCCTGCAGCCACATGTGTCCCCTCTCATGGCAGGAGAACGCTCGCCCACAAGGGGTTCCCACAAACATCTCCCCCAGATTACAGCGCTTCCTTATGACCAATGGAGCATGTATGGGTCCAGCTGTGACACCTGTAGGCACATGTGCTGCAGCACACCATACCAGACCTGTACACCTCCAGCCGGATCTCATACATACCAGACCTGTACTCCTCCAGCCGGATCTCATACATACCAGACCTGTACACCTCCAGCCCAGCCGGATCTCATACATACCAGACCTGTACACCTCCAGCCGGATCTCATACATACCAGACCTGTACTCCTCCAGCCGGATCTCATACATACCAGACCTGTACACCTCCAGCCGGATCTCATACATACCAGACCTGTTTCC
>JAODAL010021163.1:0-67698 GCA_025379985.1 Phyllomedusa bahiana | reverse complement strand
AACCTAAATTATCGCATGATCTAAAAAATCCGATCACCATAAAAACTGTGCCGATTTCAACTTTGTCGATAATAATCACTCAACACTAATCACCACCAGATAATGACTGAAAACACTGCCATGATGTTTCTGAATATAAACCATTATACTACTACCACTATTCCCGCCATATCATAGCCATATAGTGGTAGCTACCAGTGTACACAGCAGCTCTGGAGACATATAAGTAATTACAGTGCAGTTACCTCCAGTGATTCACAGGTGATGTCTCCTCTGATGAGTCGTTAACTTTTCTTTTTCTTCTCCATTCACTCCATACCGCCAAGATGACTCATCTCTGCAGAATTTACCACACAAACTTCTTAGACGCCTCAATTTTCTATGACCTCCCTAGCTGTTCCTCACCTCTGTAAAAACTTCTCATTGGATGATGGGTGGAGGAGAAGGAGTTATGAGGTGATGGGAGGAGTTGAGGCATCATAGGGGTTGTATTTTGTCTGAATTGTAATTTTTATTGGCACTAAATTGCATAACACAATGATGGAGGGGAGGGTGACAAGAGGAGAAACAAGCCATCGCTTGCAGGCACAATCTTCTGGGGAAAGCAAGAGGACCAACTTCCTCGTACATTGTGCCGTGGCTGTGGACTGTATCCGCCAGGTTCATAGTGTGTGGCCTGCAGTCTGTCCCTTGTATCCATAGAAGATCAGTCGCAGTCATGATCTTCAGGGGGTGTAGGGAAGGAGGTTTAGTACTAACATGTTTTTGTGGTGTTTCTATTTTTCTACACGCTTCTCGCTTTGGATTTAATCGGATTTGTTGGATTACGTGAGACCAGCATTGGATCCATTTCTTTAATAAAATGTTCAATAACGAATGTTGAGAATGTGATTTTAAATAAAGTGTTTTTTCCTGTTGTGTCTGTTGTTTACTTTTTTATAGTTTTTTTCCCAGTGTTGATAATGGAAGTACCTGAAAGATTCATGACCATTACTAGCGCTGGGTCTTGGTGTCAGACAGCATAGTTTCTTGTCACCCAAGGCTGACACCATCCCCCTGTTCCTATTATCCCAGTACCCAACACACCAGGGGTACTAGGAAGAACCTGGTTACTTTTAGAAGCAGACCCTCATATGTAATGGTCTGCTTCTGGGGTGGCTATGGGCTGGTATATTTAGGGTGGAAAGGACCCATATCCATGTATGTTCTGATTCTAATAGTATCAGCCTGCAGCTGCTGGTTTTACCTAGGCCGGTTATGAGAAAAGAGGGGACCCCACATAGTTTTCTTTTTATTTGCTTAAAAAAACAAAAAAACAACAAAAACATAGGGTACCCACTTTTTTCAGAACCAGCCAAGGTAAAACCAGAAGCTGCTGGCTGATACTATTAGGATGGGAAGGTCCATGGATGTGGGTCCTTCCCACCCTAAATATATCAGCCAGAAAGGTACCATCACTCACTTTTGCCTCAGTCCCCAACGCACCAGGCTCTTCCAGTAACCCTGGTACGTTAGGTATAGGTAATAGTTAGAGGAGGTTAGTGTCAGCTTTTGGTGACAAGAAACACTGCTGGATGGATAGCATATAGACCACTCAGGAAAGCTTTGTGACATCCTCCACAGAAGGCACCCAGGAAAGCTGTACGCCTGTTGTGGGTGATGGGGCATTTGGAGGTATGCAAACCCCATCTCTGTTGCCCCAGAAACCCTCTAAAACCCTAACTTCTCCTACCACCACTGTACAGCCCCCTCCAATCCCTCTTTAAAGCACCCCACCTCCCGCTTCCCTCGCTCCTACCACCACTCCAACGGCCCTCTCTCAACCTCCCCAGACATTTTCTAGAAACTTCTGTACTTGCACTGCCAAAAAGGGTACTGCTGTGCCCCATACATTTTGGCTCAGTTAATGGCATACATTAAGGTGTAAAGTTATAATAGACAGTTCTAACCTGCACCAGATTTATCAACACTTTGATGCTAGTGGTGCATTGTAAGACAGTCTAGTCTAACTTTACACTGTTTAAGAGTGATAAATCTGCCCCATTGTGGTGCACGACCCCCAAAAAACTATCCGATTCTCAAAGTAGAAAGTGATTGCCCGCCTCCAGCAGCTTTTTTTGTCTGTTACTGTATAAGGACTTGCTTTATCTGTAATAGACACCTACATAACTTTCTTAATCTTTATTTTGCATTACATGTGGTTAAATTTTGGGGCTTTAGAAACAATTACCAATTTTCCATAGACTTGTGGTTTCAACGTTCAATTTTCTTAGGAGATGTGATTCTGATAGCTTAATTACTACTAGTGTTAGACTTTGCATTTGGGTCAAAGTCAAATTTGACCTGAATTCCAGTAATTCAAAGCAAATCGGCCTAAATACATTTTTGGAGTAAATTGCCAAGAAAAGAAAATCAACCTTAATCGTGAACCCTAAACCATAATTACATTGGTTTAGTTGCTGATTTGTAAGGAACAATTCACTGCTCGGCAGCACTTTGGTTTGGCATAACTTCCGGTCGAACGTCACATTAGACTAATTTAAAGTCGTATCTGAAGTGACCCCAATCTGAAAGTGGGAATTGTTGAGGAGTGGTAAGTAAGCCCCTACAAACCAGTAAAAAAAAAACTAATCCTAACTTTGGGTTATGGTTACAACTATGATTAAAGGGGTTTTGCCACGATGTAATGTTGACGTGGGATCCTCCAAAATGGGTATTTAATTACTTTTCTAAATATATGTGATTACTTAAAAGTTTGCATTAGACACGACCAGCAGCTGACAGGAGCTGAGGAGCTGATCTGGTCGTGCTTGCATTGTCTGCACTTCTTATCTGATGACAGGGAACATAACTGAGCTTTCAAGAGACTGTGGAGAAAGATGTTGTGTCTTTTGTATAGAGAATCCACTGGTTCTAAGGTTTTATTTGAGTACACATTGCACAACGCTCCCTGCTTCCTGGTTACTACTCAGGAGCTAGCAAGGGGCTGTGGATAAAGATGTTGTGTCTTTTGTACAGAGAATCCATTGGTTCTAATGTTTTATTTGAGTACACATTGCACAACGCTCCCTGCTTCCTGGTTACTACTCAGGAGCTAGCAAGGGGCTGTGGATAAAGATGTTGTGTCTTTTGTATAGCGAATCCACTGGTTCTAAGGTTTTATTTGAGTACACATTGCACAACGCTCCCTGCTTCCTGGTTACTACTCAGGAGCTAGCTAGGGGCTGTGGAGAACGATGTTGTGTCTTTTGTATAGAGAATCCACTGGTTCTAATGTTTTATTTGAGTACACATTGCACAACGCTCCCTGCTCCTTGTTACTACTCAGGAGCTAGCAAGGGGCTGTGGAGAAAGATGTTGTGTCTTTTGTATAGAGAATCCACTGGTTCTAATGTTTTATTTAAGTACACATTGCACAACGCTCCCTGCTTCCTGGTTACTACTCAGGAGCTAGCAAGGGGCTGTGGAGAAAGATGTTGTGTCTTTTGTATAGAGAATCCACTGGTTCTAAGGTTTTATTTGAGTACACATTGCACAACGCTCCCTGCTTCCTTAGAGTTGCTTCTCAGACCCCCTCCTTCTCCCCTGTGAGGCTGCTGTGCTTTGTTTATATTCTCTCCTGATCAGATTAAGAGCTAATGAACTCAGTTCGTGGCAAAACTCCTTTAAGGTTTGGCTTAGGTGACCCTCATTAGGTTCCTGGCTGTCATGCTAACCACTCAACATGTGATTGCGAGGAAAGATTTTTGGCAGCAGAGTAGGACCTTCCTTTAATGGTGTGGTCACACTGACTGTAAAAGTATTTGGCCTTTCCCTGAGCTCTATGTCCATAAATCAACAAACACGTCTTAGGAGCTAAAAAGACCAGCACATGCACCATAGCAGATCCTGCTCAAGCTGTTCCTTCCTGATGTGTTGGTCTCTGAAGCTCCTGGAGCTTGTTTGTTGACTCGGGCACATTGAGCTCATCAGTAATATTTCTAGTCCATGCCATTTCTGCCCCAATATGCTACAGCATGACGGAAGAGAAGGGGCATAGACATCAAAGCTTGAGGGGAGAATTGGGCACATTGCATCTAAACTTCTTCGGAGGGCATCTAGGACTTCAGGGCCAAATCTAGTCCATGCAATTTGTTCCCCAATATGCTATTTCATGTTAGGAGAGGTGTCGACATCACAGCACAGACAGAACGTTGCATATACATTTTGGAAAAGACAGCCATCAAGCACTGCAATTACAACTCTCATCAATGACTTTTCTCTCCTTATGTTCTATGGCCAGTAAACAGCATGGACGAGATTTGCTGCTGATGTACTCTTCTCTCTATCAATGTGCATCTGCACTTGTGCTAATCAGGGAGACAAGCAGCTCCAGCCGTCACATTATGGGTGAGTTAATCAAATGTTTGACCCAATACAGCAGATCATTTTTCAGTTGATCATTTTGATTGGCTGCAAATGATGTAAAAAATATCTAAAGGGTTCTTGGCAGAAAAAAAGGTTCACTAACCCTGACCTATGTGAATAATCAGTTAGGATTCGAGTTATCTCCAACACAAGCTAAAGTTGGTGGGTGTCAGCTTTCTCATCACGGTTTTCTGCTCAAGAGGCCACTCTAAATTAACCATGCTTATAACAAAACCTCTTAATTTTGCTCCCTGCATACTTCTTACCACTGTTTTCATTAATTCCCTTGTGAAAGCAACAAGTAATGTAAAGAATTAATTTTTGAATCTGGTTGCTGTTTTTTTCAATATGTGGCTCCTTTTATCTTCATACTTATACGGTATGTATATAGCCCAGGGCCTAGGGCCCACAAGTAGAGTTGATTCTAGGGGCCCACCAGTTGAGCTGTTTATAGGCCCACCGCTTAAGTTTATTTTAGGGGCCCACCCTACAGCTACTGTAAATGACTGTTCATGCCTCTTATATTCTTCCTCTTACTTTTTGCCTCTCTTTCTCTGCTATTTTGCCTCTTCTGAGGATGAATATGCAGTTAAAAAACAACTCCAGGTCAGCCATACTCAGGGACCCACCAGGGATTTCCTATATTGCCATGTGGGCCAGTCCAAGCCTGTTTGTACTTATACCCTCTAAATTGTAAAGTGCTGCGGAATATGTTGGCGCTATATAGATAAAGATAAATGTGCAATTTTTTTTTCTTAAAACTATAAATAAAAGGACTCAATTAGAACTCATGAATATGTTAACCCCTTCCTGACATTGGACGTATGCATACGCCCTAGTGGGAAGTGACTTCCCGCAAATGGACGTATGCATACGTCCTGGCGATCGTGCGGGCTTGCGGGCGAGTCGCGCGCGATCACGACATGGAACCAGCGGTAAATTACCGCTGGCTTCATGCCGCATCACCCCCGGCCAGAGTGAGCTCTGGCCGCGTGTGATTAATGCTTTATTATCGCAACCTGTCATGGTCGCGATAATAAAGCCGCAGGCAGGAGGAGTAGGCAATCGGCGCAGTAATCGGCGCAGTTATGGCGCTCTGCGCCGCTACTGGTCCCCTTGCCAGACTCCCCGGATGCTGTCTGAATGCATCTGGTTAGTCTGGTGACGTCACCATACCCACAATGCATTGTGGGTATGGTGATTGGCAGTAACCATGGCGAGCTGTACACAGCAGTAATGCTGTGTACAGGTCTCCCATGGTAACAGCAATCTGACGTTTGCTGTTACAGATTTCCGCTGGGGAAAAGTGAAAAAGTGTTAAAAAGTATAAAAAAAAGTAAAACACAAACACAAAAAATAAAATAAAAAACACGTACACCGCCCTTTTCCCCTTTACAAATGCCAATCGCCCCAAAGAAGATCAAAAATAAAGTACCCGTATTTGGTATCGCTGCGTGCGTAACGACCCACCCTATAAATCTGTCATGTTAATTAACCCGTATGGTGAACGCCGTAAAAAAAAAAACAGTCACAGAATTGCGATTTCTGTTCATCCCACAGCACATAAAATGGAATAAAAAGCGATAAAAAAATAAAAAATAAAAAACACTACCAGGAATGCTGTATTTTGTTCAAAATGCCTCACAAAAACCTTAATTAAAAGTGATCAAAGCTTCATATGCCCCCCATAATGGTACTAATAAAAACATCAACTCATAACAAGCCCATAATTAACTCCGTATGCAGAAAAATGAAAAAGTTATGGCTGTCAGAATAGGACAACAAAAAAGCGCAATATTTTATAGACCTATTTCTATTGTGTAAAAGTAATAAAACATAAAAAAATATATAAAATTTATATCATTGCAATTGTACCGACCCCCATAGGAAAGTTATCCTGTCATTTACACAGCACGGCGAACACTGAATGAAGCCCAAAAAACAATAGCGGAACTGCGTTTCCCTCCCCCATTTTCATTGCCCAGTGCCAAAAAAAACTGTGGAACACCTGTGTGCCCAAAATTCACAGTACACCCCTAGATGAGATCAATGAGGGGTGTTGAATCCAATTGGGGTGAATTCTGGAAGGTTTAACCTCTTTTGGTACTTTGGGGGCTTTGCAAATGCGACATGACCCCACCAAAATCTGTTATCCAAAAGCCAAATAACACTCCCTCCCTTATATGTCCTGACATGCGCCCAAACAGCAGTTTACACCCACATGTAGGGTATTGCCGAACTTGGAAGAAATTGCGTAACAAAATTTTGGGTGCTTTTTTTTACCAGGATTCCTTGTAAAAACTAAGCATTTTCAGCTAAAATCGCAGATTGTTGGAAAAAAAATTATTTTTTCATTTTCACAGCCTAACGCTAAAAAAATTTGTGAAACACCTGTGGGGTTGATATACTCACTACACCCCTGGATATATTTTTTAAGGGGTGTAGTTTCCAATATGGGGTCTTTTTAGGGGAGTTTATTAAGTTTTAGCACCTCAGGGTGTCCGCAAACCTGAAATGGCGCCTAAATAAAATCGTAATGAAAATGAGACCCCAGAGTCCGGTAGGTGCTCCTCCTATTCTGAGGTTTGGGGTTGAGCCAAATAGTGCACTAGGGCCACATATGGGATATCTCTGAAAACGGCAGAATCTGGGGAATCAATATTAAGTTGCATTTCCCAGATCACATTTACCGTATTCTTGTGAATAATGGATAAAAATTGAAAATCTACAAAAAAAGTGAAATTTTGAAATTTCACCTCCACTTTGCTTTAATTCCTGTGAAACACCTAATGGGTTAATAAACTTCCTAAATGCTGTTTTGAATACTTTAAGGGGTGTAGTTTCTTAGATGAAGTCCTTTATGGGGGTACCTAACATACAGGCCAATCAAAATCATGTTAGAACTGGACTGGTCCCTAAAAAATTTATATTGCAAATTTTCTTGGAAATTTGAAAATTACTACAAAATTTCTAAGCCCTGTAAGCAACCAGCAGGAAAAATAGTGGATGGAAGGTATGTCCCTAGTATTATGCTGCAAATGGTAAGGAAGTTCCAGGGATGTCAGGGAGGCCGATCCAGTAGGACAGCCCGGTCTTTCCACAGCAGCAGAATGGCAGCAAGAGAACTGCACTAGAGGGGCCACCAAGGAACCGGACCTTGGTGGGGAAAAGTCAGCAGTATAGATAGGTAACCATAGGTTACGCATGTTTGTGTAGTTTTAGTATAGCTGCTGTGCAGCTTTATTGGGCTGCTTTTTCTGAACGGCTGTAGCGTGGGTGGGAGGCCGTTCACCCCTCCGGTCCAGGCTTTACCAGTATCCCTAGGCCTTTAAAGCCTGTGCAGGAAGAGACCAGGTGAGAGAGTCAACCTGGGATTGATTAGTGTCAGGAGTCATTTCTCCAGAGGGTGCTGAGCAGGAAGGAGCCTGCTACTGAACACCCAACCAGACCGAGGAGGTCTGCTACACAGAGACTTCACCTGCCACACGGTGGAGTATAACAATTGTGCCTTGTTTTTTTTGATGCTGGAAATCTATTATGTTTTGTGCTGCATGTTTGACGGCTGACGTAAGCCAATGACATAAGACTGCCTGTTTGTTTTGCTGTTTGTTTTGCTTCTAAAATAAAACCCTATATTTTTGGTTGCAACCATCCCGCTTGTGCCTACCTCTGTGACCGCTAGTCCCCACATATGGTGGAGGTTGCTATGGGCACTGGTTGCTAAGGGTAACAGCAGCATACGTTTTGGACTTTTATACGTTTTGTGAACTGTATGTCCTGGGTGAAGGCTGCTGCATTCCTGCCTAACCAGCCCACAGCAATGGAGGAACTGTGCAAGCACCTGGTGCAGGCCAATGCCAACCAGCAAGAAACCAACCGTCTGTTGCTGGAACAGATTGCAGCACTTAGAGACAATGTTTCTGCCCAGAGGACGGAAGACTTTTCAGGGGTCGTGCACAGTAAAAAGGCAGTACAGCGCGCCTTGCAGAAGATGACCGCTGATGACGACGTGGAGGCATACCTGGCGGTGTTTGAGAGGCTGGCGGAAAGAGAGAGACTCCCTGCTGCCGTATGGTCGGAAGTTCTGGCGCCATATTTGATCGGGGAACCGCAGAAGGCCTACTTTGACCTGTCTACAGAGCAAGCCAAGGACTATGACCTCCTTAAGGCTGAGATTATGGCCCGGCTGGGAGTCACCCTTGCGGTGCGGGCTCGCAGAGTCCATGATTGGCGGTTTGAGAAGCATAAGCCGCCCCGCTCCCAGCTATTTGATCTACTACACCTTGTGGCTGCAACCTGAGGTGCTGAGTCCATCCGCCATCGTAGACCGGATTGTCATGGATCGCTACAGGAGTGGACTTCCTCGAGAGCTGCATCGCTGGGTTGCCCAGGGAGACCCCAAGACGCTGGATCAGCTGATTGCCCTCGTGGAGCGGTACACCACTGCAGAGTCCTATCTGGGGCCCGAAAGTACAGCCCAGCAGTCCGTTGGGTGCTCCAGAGGTCGCTCCCAGGGGCCAAGCGCCAAAGCCTTCTCCGCGGAGGACCAGGAGAGCCGTGTCCAGAGACCGAGTCGAGGTGGTCCCCCTAGAAGAGAGAGGTTGGTGGGCCCAGAAAAGGTACTTTCCCCCCTTAAAATTCCACTGGGTGGCCGAGCAGAGGTGCGCTGTTGGAGGTGCCAACAACTGGGGCATATTGCAGCGCACTGTCCTCAGCAGGAGGAGTCTATGGAGTGTGGTGCCACCCGTCGCCTCTCCATGTTTGCTCACCCTGCCTGCAGTGCTGTGCCCCTGCCAGGGCCAGGTCCCCAGGAATGCCAGGTCCGGGTGAATGGGGTCAGTGTGGTGGCCCTGTTGGACTCTGGCAGCTTAGTCACCCTCCTACGAGCTGCTGTTCCGCATGACCTGGTAACCCCGGAGAAACGGGTGGGGGTGGTCTGCATTCATGGGGACACTAAGCACTACCCACTGGCTACAGTGACTATCGAGACTGGTTGTGGGACTCTAAGCCAGGAAGTGGGCATCGTAAGGGACTTGCTACATCCCCTAATTCTGGGAAGGGACTTTCCTCTGTTCTGGGAACTTTGGTCACCACCCCAAGGTGACGCTGTGAGGGCCGTGAGTCCCCAACCCTTCAGTCCAGTTCCCCTAGCGGAGGATGTACAATATGATGCGGTAGGGGTGACCACTGATATTACTGACAACTTTCCGTTAGCTGTATTGGCAGGAGGCGAGGAAGAGTTGTCTCCCTCTGAGCAAAACGTGCCGGACCTGGAGGTGTCACGTGAGAACTTCGGAATGGCCCAGTTGCGAGATCTCACCCTAAAAAATGCCTGGGACCAGGTAACGGTACTGAATGAGGTCCCGCAAGAGCCGGACGCCGAGAGAAGGTTTCCGCATTTCTCGGTAAATAATGATTTGCTGTATAGGGTTGTAAAAGTACATGATGAAATTGTGGAACAGTTGTTGGTGCCAGTACCCTATAGAAAGGTGGTACTTGATATGGCTCACAGTCATGTGCTAGGGGGTCACTTGGGGGCAGAGAAAACGCAGGAGCGGGTATTAAAACGTTTCTTTTGGCCCGGCTGTCATCAAGAGATTGTAAATCCTGCCCCACGTGCCAGTTAACCGCTCCTATGTCCCATTTCAGGAGTCCTTTAGTTCCCCTGCCAATTATTGAAGTGTCATTCGAAAGGATCGCTATGGATCTAGTAGGGCCATTGGTCAAGTCGGCCCGGGGACACCAGTACATTTTAGTCATACTGGATTACGCTACCAGATATCCTGAGGCCATTCCCCTAAGAAATACGTCCTCGAAGTGTATTGCCCGAGAGTTAGTGCAAGTCTTCTCTAGAACGGGCTTACCAAAAGAAATCCTGACCGACCAGGGGACACCTTTTATGTCTAGGGTAATGAAGGACTTGTGTAAGTTATTGCACATTAAACAACTGAGGACCTCGGTGTATCATCCTCAAACTGACGGATTGGTCGAGAGATTCAATAAAACCTTGAAGGGGATGTTGAGAAAGGTGGTAGAAAAGGATGGGAGGGACTGGGATTGTCTGCTGCCATACCTTCTATTCTCCATCAGAGAGGTTCCTCAATCCTCTACGGGGTTCTCCCCATTTGAATTGTTGTATGGGAGACACCCTAGGGGTATGCTGGACATCGCCAAAGAGACATGGGAAAGTGAGGCTACCCCCTACAAAAGTGTTGTAGAACATGTCGCCCAGATGCAGGATCGCATCAGCCAAGTAATGCCCATTGTAAAGGAGCACCTGCAGAGGGCACAGGAGTCACAGAGTCGGGTATACAATAGGGCCGCTAGGGTTAGGCAGTTTAACCCCGGAGATCGGGTGCTGGTCCTGGTTCCCACAGCTGAGAGTAAGTTCCTGGCTAAATGGCAGGGTCCTTATGAAGTGGTAGAGAGAGTTGGAGAGGTGAACTATAAGATACATCAGCCAGGGAGGAGAAAACCCCTTCAACTTTACCACATAAATCTAATAAAGCCGTGGCATGACAGAGAAGCTCTGGTAGTGTCCCTGACAGCCCAAGTGGAAGCACCCTCAGATATTGGGAAGGTTACCATAGGGGACGCCCTGTCCAAACATCAAAGACAGGAGACCTGGGAGTTGTTACAACGTAACAGGGACATCTTCACCGACCTTCCAGGCACTACAGATGTGGTGCAGCATGAAATAGTTACGGACCCTGGAGTGAAAGTTCATGTTAAGCCCTACCGTATTCCAGAAGCTCGGAGACAAGCGGTCTCTGAGGAAGTAAGGCGCATGTTGGCCCTGGGTGTCATTGAGGAGTCCAAAAGCGGGTGGTCTAGCCCTATCGTATTGGTGCCTAAGCCAAATGGGACTTGGCGGTTCTGCAATGATTTCCGCCGACTAAATGAGGTTTCTAAGTGGGATTCCTACCCGATGCCCCGGGTGGATGAACTGATTGAGAGACTGGGGTCAGCCAGGTACATAACAACACTGGACCTTACTAAAGGTTACTGGCAGATTCCCCTGTCAAAAGAGGCCAAGGAGAAAACTGCCTTCTCCACTCCGGAGGGCTAATTCCACTACACCAGGATGCCTTTCGGGTTGCAAGGGGCCCCAGCTACGTTTCAGAGGGCAATGGATAAGATTCTAAACCCCCATACCAGGTACGCATCTGCCTATCTAGACGATATTGTAATTTTCAGTACTGATTGGGAGTCCCATCTAAGCAAGGTACAGGCGGTACTCGACTCGCTCAGGAAAGCAGGGTTTACAGCTAACCCTGAAAAATGCGCCATTGGGTTAGAGGAAGCCCGGTATTTGGGGTATATTGTGGGCAGGGGCACAATAAGACCCCAAATAAACAAAATAGAGGCAATTCAGAGGTGGCCACAACCCCTAACAAAAAAGCAGGTGAGGGCGTTCCTGGGGATTGTCGGCTACTATCGCCAGTTCGTGCCAACTTTGCCTCCGTGGCAGCCCCGCTGACAGACCTGACGAAAGGGAGGAAGGCAGTAATGGTGCAGAGGTCCGAGGAGGCAGAAAAATCATTTCAAGCCCTGAAGAAAGCCCTTTGTAGCCAGCCGGTGTTAGTGGCACCAGACTTCTCCAAAGAATTTATTGTCCAGACAGACGCCTCAGAGGTGGGGTTAGGCGCAGTCATGTCACAGGAGGTGAATGGTGAGGAACACCCCATTACATATTTGAGTAGGAAGCTTACATCCTGTGAAAGAAACTATTAAATCGTGGAAAGAGAGTGTCTGGCGATAAAGTGGGCTTTAGAGTCCTTGCGGTATTATCTGGCAGTAGAAAATTCAGGTTGGTGACAGATCATGCCACGTTACAGTGGATGTACCGAAATAAAGGCAATAATGCCAGAGTGACAAGATGGTTCCTGGCACTGCAAGATTTCAAATTTGTAGTAGAACACAGGGCTGGGAAACAGCATATAAATGCTGACGCCTTGTCAAGGCTCCACTGTCTGGTCAGTTCAAGCGCCCAGTCCCCTGGCCTTGGGCAGAGGGGGGGGGGGGATGTGTAAGCAACCAGCAGGAAAGATAGTGGATGGAAGGTATGTCCCTAGTATTATGCTGCAAATGGTAAGGAAGTTCCAGGGATGTCAGGGAGGCCGATCCAGTAGGACAGCCCAGTCTTTCCACAACAGCAGAATGGCAGCAAGAGAACTGCATTAGAGGGGCCACCAAGGAACCGGACCTTGGTGGGGAAAAGTCAGCAGTATAGATAGGTAACCATAGGTTACGCATGTCTGTGTAGTTTTAGTATAGCTGCTGTGCAGCTTTATTGGGCTGCTTTTTCTGAACGGCTGTAACGTGGGTGGGAGGCCGTTCACCCCTCCGGTCCAGGCTTTACCAGTATCCCTAGGCCTTTAAAGCCTGTGCAGGAAGAGACCAGGTGAGAGAGTCAACCTGGGATTGATTAGTGTCAGGAGTCATTTTTCCAGAGGGTGCTGAGCAGGAAGGAGCCTGCTACTGAACACCCAACCAGACCGAGGAGGTCTGCTACACAGAGACTTCACCTGCCACACGGTGAAGTATAACAAGTGTGCCTTGTTTTTTTTTTGATGCTGGAAATCTATTCTGTTTTGTGCTGCATGTTTGACGGCTGACGTAAGCCAATGACATAAGACTGCCTGTTTGTTTTGCTGTTTGTTTTGCTTCTAAAATAAAACCCTATATTATTGGTTGCAACCATCCCGCTTGTGCCTACCTCTGTGACCGCTAGTCCCCACAGCCCCCTAATATCATAAAAAAAGGACATTTAAAAAAATTATGCCAACCTACAGTAGACATATGGTAGATGCTAATTATGAATTATTTTGAGTGGAATAGCTATCTGTCTTACACGCAGAAATTTTTGAAGTTTGAAATTGGTAAATTTTTCACATTTTTCACGATACTTTGATATTTTTTCACAAATAAACAAGCAATTTTTGGACAAAAATTTCTTACTATCTTAAAGCACAATGTGTCACGAGAAAACAGTCTCTGAGTCACATGGATAGGTCAAAGTGTCAAAAAGTTATTTTCACATAAAGTGACAGATGCCAGATTTCAAAAATGGGGCTCTGTCAGAGAGGCCAAAACTGGCTCCGGCGGTAAGGGGTTAAAGAAATGGGCATAAACAATTTACAGTGGCACAATGAGTTCCTATAAGTATTTATGAGGCCCCTTCACACATATTTTGCATTATATTTTCTTGCCTAAGAAAGCCTTAATGCATTTTTTCATGCCTTTTCTGTGTTTTGGTCCATGCACTTTTGATGCATATTGCAAATCATGTGGTTTATCACATTATTTGCAAATTGAACAAACAGTACCAAAAACATCAACCCTTTCGGGGTGCAGCCATTTTTAGATTTTTGGTTTTCGTTTTTTTTTTCTCTATACCTTACAAGAGCCATAATTTTTTTTTTCTGTCTACATAACCATATGAGGGCTTGTTTATTTGCGGGACAAAATGTACTTTCTAATAATGCCATTGACCATAACATATAGGGTGACATGCATGAAATTTGGCGTTAACACGACAAATTTCATGCTCATTATACTGGCATAGAATGCGCCTGATTTATGAACCCGCTCTACAGCAGGTCATAAATCAGGCGCATTCTAGTGCTAGGCTGCCATTTCTGGATCAGGTATACCACTCTGTAATGCGCCTAGAAATGCCGTAGTGAAGCTATAAATATGTAGCTTTGCTATGGTTCTAGTGTGCCCCACCTCCTGCATGCTCCCCAAAATAGAGCGCATTACAAAGCGCCGCCAGGACTATGTAATGCGCCCGAGAGTGGCGTGTGGGAGATTTAAAAATGTATGAATGGGGCTGCGCCTGATATTGGGCTGAAAAGACGCCAAATATCTGGCACAGCCCCGTTCATACATGTCGCCCATAATGTTCTGGGATGGAATATGAAAAAAAACCAATTGCGCTATTTTTGCAGGGCTTAGTTTTTATGGAGTCTACTCTTCAGTATAAATGACGTGTTATCTGTATTCTGCAGGTCGATGATTCCGGTAATGCCAAAAGATTTCGTTATGCTTTAGTACTATTTTTAAAATTTTTGTGACTAACAACTTATTTGTTTTTTAGGTTTTGGACCCGAGCTTTCTGGGCTTTTAGGTCTCTTTTTAGGTTTTGGATTCATCTTTTACAGGCTGAAATGTAGGTTTTATTGGTACCATTTTGGGAAACGTGACTTTTTGATCAATTTTTAGTCCAAATTTTTGGAGTCATGAAATTATCAAAAAAAAACCACAATTTTGGTATTTGGAATTTTCTTCTTCTATGGTGTTCAGCGTACAGGATAAGTCATGTTGTAATAGATCAGACTTTTATGAAAGCGGCAATACCAATTATTTGTAACTTCTTTATTTTTTCTATTTTTTGTAAAATGGTAAAGGGTTTTTGTAAAATGGTAAAGGACCTGATGTTAGCAGTTGTTGTTGGCTAATTACCAGCCACCACCCGTCGCATATGGAGTAGGCGTTGCGCGTAAGCCTGCTCCATACACCCTTTACGGCATTTGGATTTACAAGAACGTCCAAATAAGTGAAGGAGTTAAAAAATGCAACAGGTATGTACACATATCCTTTTTTGGGTACAAAAAAAAGGCAATAAAGGTCTTTTGGGAGAACAAAAATGCCTGAAAAAATTGCTTCTTACCCAAAAAATTTATTTAAAGTGAAAACTAAAAACAATCTTTATAGTATATTACATACACACTTTACACAAAGTTGGGGATATTTGGCTTGTGGTTGAAATTTCAGGATGAACATAAAATTTCTTGAATTTTTTTTAGATGAACTAAACGAGACCATCTCTTAACTTTAGAATACATACGTCCAACTGTTCAGTGTTTCAGTACTTTTTGCACAACTTGCTGATTTCTAAAAAGGATCTTAATGGCAAAATTCACAACAGGTGTTTGATTCCTGAATCATGCAATACATTTGGGGGATCGATTTGAATTAGGATTTGAACAGTCCTCCTTATCATGCTGTTCACATTTTGACATCATAAGACCAAGACAAAACCTTACAATTAATCAAAAGTTAGTCACCATTGGAAGGCTTCAAGCAGGATGCTCTCAGACGGAAGTGGCCACTGAGCTTAGAGTGTCACAGAGTGTCATCAGTAGGTTGCAACAGAGATACAGAGAGACTGGAAGAGGAACTGGATGATGAATGTCACAGAACTCCAGGCATGTGTAAGAGAGATGAGAGGCACCCAAGTGTCATGTCAGACCATCTGTAACCACTTACATTAGCATGGTCTGTGTGATAGATGACCTGTGCTCG
Organism: Phyllomedusa bahiana; assembly: GCA_025379985.1. Taxonomy (NCBI): domain Eukaryota; kingdom Metazoa; phylum Chordata; class Amphibia; order Anura; family Hylidae; genus Phyllomedusa; species Phyllomedusa bahiana. The sequence goes on along the minus strand of JAODAL010021163.1, from coordinate 51,981 downwards.
ACACCAGGCAAAGGCATCATCGTTTTGCATGGGCCAGGGATCATCTACGCTGTACAAGGGACCATTGGTCCTCAGTGCTGTTCAGTGGTGAAAGTTGATTCACTCTGTGCAGAAATTATGGCTGACAACGATGCTGGAGACATCAAGGAGAGAGCTATGCATCAGCTACTGTTGTCACCAGACGAGCCTTTGCTGGTGTTATAGTGAGGGCAGGTGTGTCTAGTCAATACAGAACTGCCCTACATTCTGTGAATGGTACAGTGACAGCTTCTACTACTTGAATAACATTATTAATCTAGTCATTGTGCCTCTGCATGAACAACACAGGGCTGATCTCATCTTCATGGATGACAATGCTCCAGCTCATCGAGGTCGCATCATTAGGTAACAGCTGTTGGAGACTGGGGTATCTCAAATGGAGTGGCTGCACCTGAGCTACCAAGAAAACCTGTGGGATCAGCTGAGCCATTGTGTTGAAGCTTATAACTCTGTACCCCTGAACCTCAATGACCTGGGGGGCGCCCTTCAAGAAAAGTGGGATGCTATGCCTCAATAGTCAATAAGCAGTTGACTGGTGAACAGCATGAGACGGCATTGTAAAGCTCAAAAAACAATATTTGGTTCAGCACCTCCAAAAAACTTTAAATGTGGGTGCACGCTGTGATGGCTGTAATCTAAATACACATAACAATAGCAGCAGCACACAAAAATAGAATACGTTGAAAAAAACTTTCTGCTTAAAAAAACACGAAAGTTTTATGAGGTTCTTAGTTTACACTTTTGCGCAAAATTGCTTAAGCCCACCTTCGACTTCAACGAGACCTCAAATGCAGGTGGGTTGTTTTTGGATTGTATATAGGGGGGACGGGCTGCCTCCATCTTGGTTTTTAGCACTCCACCCATCTACACAGACTTTTTAATATCAGTGCAGTGTATTAGTACTGGTGCCTTCACATTCTAAAAGGTAGGTCTGGATGGACCACAGAAAAATATAGCGTTAGTGCAACGTAGTGTAGGACCCACCTGCATTTGAGGTCTCGTTGAAGTCGAAGGTGGGCTTAAGCAATTTTGCGCAAAGTGTGAACTAAGAACCTCATAAAACTTTCGTGGTTTTTTAAGCAGAAAGTTTTTTTCAGCGTATTCTATTTTTGTGTGCTGCTGTTATTGTTATGGGCATTGTAAAGCTGTCATTGATGCTTAAGGCCACATGACACGTTATTGAGACATTAAAATTTTTTTATTTTTTTTAAAAACCCACACTGTTTTTGGGGCTTTTGCCCTCTTTAAAAAGGGGGTTTTGGTCTCACTACAAGGATTGCTTTTTGTGTTAAAGATCTTGCTAAAAAAATCATTTTGCAATATATTTTCCATTAACAGTGTCCCTACACTATTCTAAAAATACCCCCCTCTTGTAGGGGCCTGCATCACTCCCCCGATAAAATAAGCTACAGACCTTCTAAATTCTCCTGAAAAAGGCTGCCAGCCTGTCGCTATAGCCACGACCTGGCTTCACTGCAGCCAAGGGAACCAGTAAACACGCCCCTAATTCAAAAGGGGAACCCAAGAAATCGGGGATTTGAGAAAAGATGTATTGAGACAACCCCTTTTAAATTTGGGTTTAAAGATAAAAATAAACATTGAAATGCTACAATTTAAATGGCCAAACTTTCAGGATAAAATTTTGTGTGAAATTCTTTTTTTTTCCCCAAAAAAACGACCAAAAACGGACAAAGAAACAAAAGAGGATACAATAATAGAGGAAAAGGGTGTTAGGGAGAATACCATAGCCTAACATTTTATGGAGGCACAACATGGAGTGAGGGAGCCACGATAGTGTGTGTCATAGAGGAGAAAACTCGAACTAACCAAGACGGTTATTACAACGTGAAGCCTATTGGAAAGTGACATTAGACTCACTGGCTCCAAACAGCTTAAATGAAAGCCTAAGTCTGAAGGTGTTTTTGTGAAACACTTTAATGTTATGTGTTTGGAAATAAAATTTATGTGGTATTTTCTAACCTTTTCATGTTCTTGGAGTACTTAAACCACTCCCAGAGCACAATGGGCATGCTTGACAAAGAAGGATTAAACCCTTTGAAACATTGCATAGGTGTGCATCCTGCTCACCGCCCACAACTTTTTGCAAACCATTTGGTTTGGGGTAATGGGGGAAAATTTCACTGGATTTGGGTTTGTCCTGAGACATATCGCCAACATTTTTTGATAAAACCACTTTTTTTCTCTTTTTTTTAACAAGAATATGGGGTCATTAAAGACAAGTTAATGGAAATGTATTCCTGATAGTCCACTACATACAGATACAGGTAACAAATCTGCCACATTTAAATATAGCTTAATGGTCGCCATATGGATTATTAGAGAAAAGTTACTCTCACCTAGTATATATCTAGACGTTTTCTATTCTTTTAAAAGGTCCAAATTTTAGGAGCTTGGGGTTAAAGTAATGAAATTTACGATCAATTTACAGAAAAATTGGGAAATTACATTGTTAAAACGGTTGAAAATAAACAAACGTCCATCAAGTTCATCCAAAGGTAGGGAAAGATATGGATGAAGGGAGGGGGTAAAGGGAAATTTTTTAAACCAAAATTTCCCCCCCCAAAAAATGATGAAGACTTGGAACCCATAAGGGAGAACCAAACGCCCAAAGGGAAAATTTAATTTCTGATCCCCAAAATTTCCCCTCAGACTGGATCCCAAAATTTTTACGGGTACAAAGTATTTCTATTACTTTGTAGTAAGTAATATTAATTTTTTTGAAATCCCCAAATTTTCCGGGTGTGACCCCCTCCTCGGGGGGCTATTCCATAGTTTCTCATAGTAAAAGAGGAATTTTCCTTTTTCTACTTGTCTTTTTAGGGGTTTTACATGAAAAACGTTTTTTCCCCCATACTTTTTGCAGGAAAACCCCTTTTTATACGTTTACAGAGTGGCAAACAGTAGTTTCCTGTTTCTGCCCCTAGGCGGAGTCCCTCCTGGGAGAGACGTGCCCCCCAAAAACCCCCGGGTTGGTGGGGGGGGGCCATGGTTTTCTGTAAACAACACTAGGGTTTCTGACAGCTGTATGTAGCATGGCTGATGTCCAAACCCCTTATGGGGTTTGGGTTCCCCGGAAAAAGCCCGCAGATGGGGGGGGCTGTTCCCGGCCCTCCCCGGTCTCCAGGTTCCCCTGTCCCGGGGTTTTTTTCCAGTCCGGGATGGGTATAAAAGGGGCCCTTTTTTCCAGGGGATCGGGGGCGTTGGGTGCTACCAGGAATGGAGGGACAAGCCCCGGAGAGCCCGGGCCCCCTCTGGGGGCTTGAGAGAAACCAGAACCAGTGATACTGGGAGTGGTGTGGGGGGCATTTTGGGAAAAGGTTTTTACCACACGTTAAGAGGGACTCAGGTTTATGTAAAGCAAATGGCCGGACCGGGGCCCAAGGGTAAATTGGGTTTTTCTTTTTTATATCTTTTACTGATCTGGCCTGCAAAAAATAAAGCGGCTGGGCCCAGATTTAAAGAACCTGGGGTCGGGGTGGGCCTTTCCCTTAAAAAAAGACGGCGATCCCGGACCCAAAATAAACCCCCCCAAACTGTCCAAAAGGGGGCTGGACAGTGTGATCCTTTTCAAAACTTAAATAAAGTTTTTCTCTTCTTTTCTGAAACTAAATAAGTTTAATTCTTTTTAAACCTTTTCCCCATATAAAAAAAGTCTATTTCCCCTTTTTAATTTTTGGGGGCTCTTCGCCCACTTCCTCTAGCTCCAAATTTCATCCCCTTTCCCGTAAACTGGAGCCCAGAAAATGAACAGCAATTCCAAGTGAGGTCACACCAATTTTTATATAAAAAGAAATTTTCAATTTTAAGTGCAAAATTTTTAGATAACTAAGGGGTAAAAATTGATTTTAGGGTTTATTTATGGTCCCCCTTAAAAAACTTAATATTAGATATACATTATTCATTATAAAATCAGCCTAATAGTCAACAAAGAATACCACAATATTTGTACGGTAATTTATTAAAATATGGAAATTCACTTTATAATAATTATTTACTGCATGCCCAAAAAAAATCTTTTTAAATGGGAATTTTGGGGCTGTAGGGCCCTTACTGCTTTTCAAAGTTTTAAAGGAAGTATAAAGACTGATAGTTATACTATAGTAATGGTTACATGGTCATATGAATGACTAGTATAGACTCCTTGATCCGTATTAATATGAGTAATACAAAATTGTTTTAATGAATTGGTGTATTTTGGGGTTTTTTTTGTGTATAAACCTTTTCCAGTAAAAAAAATTCCCCAGCTGCAAAGGGGCTGGGAAAACGCCCAATAATACCCCATCAAATTTTATCAGCATCTATGGGCTTCAAGCAAATTTTCAGCCTGCGTTTGTGTCTAGGCGTGAATTTACATCTGTGTTCTTCACGTTGTCTTCTGACTCCTGGGAGATTTACCGGTCCTTCTTGGGGGTTTTCTCTTTATGAAAGGGTTTAAAAATTTTTCTTTCCCAATATTGATAAAGAAAATAAAACAATGGCGTCTTTACCATCCTGAAGAGTGACCTGAAACACAGGATAAGTACACTGATGTACTTACAGAGAGCAAGCAAAAAATAAGAACACTACACAAAATCATAAGCGGCTGCACAAAACAGTGGCTACATTTTTTTCTATTTCTAGGTCTTGTCTCTCCTGGTATCTGCCTTAGTGTTTTGTCTCGCCTAGTCTCTGCCTCTGTGTCTTGTTTACTTCTTGTTCTATGTGTTAATTGTCTCCATGTTACTGTACCTGCCATGTCTCCTGCAGAGCCGTCTTAACATAACTATGGGCCCCTGGGCATAGCACTGCCCAAATACATGACATCACACTTGGCCGTGCCTCGAGTCCCCTCCAAACACACCCATATTATTATGCCACTTAGGGCTGGACACCGGCAGTCTGCAGCCTACAAGACTATTTGGCAGGGCAGGGAGTCTTTGGCTCCCTTCTCCACCATGGCTTTCAACTGTTTGCACATCCTAAAAACACAAACAATTAAATAGGCAAAGCCAACCATGGGATCCAGGGTATGTTTCTTGTATTCCTGTGATATACATACACCACTTGGGGCCCTTATACTTGTGGGGCCCCCCGGGCAAGTGCCTAGTGGCCCAATGGAAAAGATGGCCCTGGTCTCTTGTACCTGGTCTGTCTGCCCTGACCCTTGTCTGCCTGATCTTGTCTATTTCTGTCTGGTGCCTTGCATTGGCGCTTCTGACCCCGTGGTTAGCTGCCACTGCCAGTGAATGCTCTGAGGTTGCACCTGGCAGCCATCGTGGTTATGCCAACTTCACCATCAGAGGCTCTGTGAAGATATCTGATGTCCGATTAGTTGTTCCCCTTTGGAGTCAGTGGCACGGTACGTCCACAACCCACTGTTTCCTGTGACAGGTGCATTTCTAGGAAACTCTCTTATAGTCGTTTGTATGTATTTTGATACAATGCAATATATGATATAAAAACAACATTATAGACCCTGGCATGATTTCAAAATGAATTTCTGCTGCTTATAGTAGATATGAAAATTGGAGGCTCTTAGCACAAATTTTTGATCAAAACTGCAATATCCCATCCACCAACAGCAAGGTGACCTTAGCTCAGGTGGGGACCTACTCTAAACAAACAATGCCACCTCTCTCGGTGCCTTTCCCCTCCAGGTCTCTATACTTTTTAGTGCATGAGGGTCTCAGCTATACTCTGTTCTGAGGGTCTCAGATATACTCTGTTCTGATTATAAACAGTCATTGTTTTGGTGCTAGTCTGGAGAAAACTGGACATATTTGGATGTGTTTGAAGGTGGCTACCGGCATGTTCTGATGTGGGGTCATGTGCTTAGGCAAGACCCAGTGCAATGTTTTGTCCAGTGGCCCATAATGCTGTTAGGACAACCCTGGTAACTATGTAGGGAGTCGCTCGCTGGAGGGGATGAGCTGTAAGGCTACGTCTACATTGCATCGGACAAAAAACAGCCCGAAAGACGCTGTTTTTTTTTTTATGCAGGACCATGGATTTTGTCACGCGTTGTACAAAAACCGTGGTCGCTGCTCGTTTTTTTGCTGTCACTCAGATGGGAAGACGCCAAGAAGGCGAAACGCGCAGGCGTATTATACAACATGTTGCATAATACACCGGCGCCAGAAGACAAGCGGAGAAAAGACGAGCTGTGGAGACTACAGCTCGTCTATTCTATTGCCGCCTGTGGGGCTGCAGGAATGATCGTATCTTCGGTGCTTTTAAAAAAACGAAAAGCGCCGAAATTACGATCGTAATCCTGTGCAGTGGAGATATAGCCTAACCATCACTAATTCCTAATAATATAATCTACAAATTTCAATAAAACAAATGTAAAAATGCAGAACCATGAATTTACTTTGCTTAATACTTAGTGGATGTCTTCATTAATCGTACAAAGGGTTTATTGATATGTCGTTTGTCTTGCCCCCAAAAAAATAGGGGTGATGGCCTAGTACGGTTGCGCCATTTTTTGGGTGCATTTGCACCAAAAAAACTGATGCCTTATTCTCTATATAAATGAACGTACACCAAAACTAAGCGCATTATATGCCAGTCAGGACACATTTGAATGCGCCTAAAGTAGGTGCATCAAATATGCTAGTAATGGCATGCTATGCACCTACATTTTGCTATGCGCTTAGCTTAGGCACATCAATTATACTATATGAGGTATACCAGATGCCAGATTTATATGCGCTATATACTCATTTAATGCGCCTTAAAACTGGAGTGGAGGCACCTCTTTTCTAATATGTCATAACTTTGCATCAATCAAAAAGTCATTATAATCCTTTCAAAAAACAATTGTTATCCTGTTCCATAAACTATGACTTCAAAGCATAAAAACCATCTCGTTTGTCATAAATTGTCGTCCTTTCAGTGATTTCTTACGTTTTGGAAACAGCTAGCATTCAGATGGGGCCAGATTAGGAAAATATGGTAGACAATCTACAGTTTTAACATCAATTTTCTAGAGTTTTTGAAGGACAGTACAAGACTTGTGGGTGGGCGCATTGTGCTGCAGAACCAAGACTCATTTGGAAAGCTTTCCTCATTTTGTTGCCCCAATTTTGGCCCAAAGTTTGTTAAACAGAGATGCTTAATATTCTCCCATGATTGACTTTTCATGCCCCAAGAAATCCACAAACATTATGCTAACTTTGTCCCAAAAACAAGAGGCAAGAACTTTTCTATAATATTTCTGTTCACGATAGTTTTTGGGCCGAGGAGAACCAGAATGTTGCTACTCCTTACACATTGCTTTAGTTTCTGGATCATAATGATGAATCTAGGTTTTGTCCATTTTAATAAGGTGCTCCAAAAAGATTGATTCTTAATCATAAATTGAGTGCAAATCCACTGATATGTTGTCACTCTCAGCATTGAGTATATGGTAGTGACCAATCCCTTCTCACAACGTATAACATCTAGCCCCTTTTAAACTTGGTTCTTTCCCATACTCCAGCTGTAAACTTTAATCAATAATGCATTAGGCTAGATATCTTTGTGTCATATCACATTTGCTCAAGAAAGGAGGAAGATACTTCTGAAACGTTGCTGCTGCTGCTGCTTTGTCAGCTACAGTTGTGTTGATGGCTCAAATATATAGGCAGTCCTCGACTTACACCGTTCCGACTTACATCTGTCCCCTAGTTACAAACGGAGACTAATGGGGCATGCTGGCACTTGTAGTTCCATGTTCACCAGCAGATAGTAGCCGTGGAATGACAAGTGTCAGCATGCCACAGCAGTACATGAGGTGAAATCTTCTTAACAAAGGCACAGACTGCAAAACAAGTGTAAAAATTCTTCCCTGCACTATTCAAAACGAGAAAAAAAACCTTTTGTGCTGGAGTTACATTTAATAAATGTACCTGTTCCGACTTAGGCTATGTCTACACTGCAGTGGACAAAAAACGACCTGAAAGCGAATTACTAAAAACGTTCATGAAACTGAGTTTTCTGTCCACTGCCTGTCAAAAGCAGCTGAAAAAACGGCCGTTTTTTGGCGCGTTTTTAGTTTTTGGGAGCATTTTTTGAAGCATTTTTTGAAGCATTTTTTGGAGCGTTTTTGCGCTGCTTTTTAATGTATGCACAAATTAAGGATTGGATGTAAACTACACCCTACAGGTGGAGTTAACATGTTAAGTAGTCACTTAGATCACTGTAGCCATTGTGAGCACATTGTCCTTTGTGTGCTGCTGCGTGCTACTGCTTTATTAAATTTTGCACCAGATTCTTGCACCAAAATCCACAAAAACCCACATTATCTTTCCATACAGCAAGATAACTATATTAGCGTCAAAATCTGTAAAGAAAACGCATTATTGCGCCAAATTCCATTAAAAAAATATATATTTTTAGTGTCAGAAGCGAGATCACTTTATTAGCGCCAAAATTTTTAAAGATATTGATCTTAACGTCCAAATCCGTAAAAAAAGGGATTCTGGCGGCGAAATCCGTAAAAAACTTATTTTTAGCGCCAGAAGCGAGATAACTTTATTAGCGCCAAAATATGTTCAGTAAATGATTTTAGTGGCAAAATACGTAAAAAAAAAAAACTGATTCTGGCGGCGAAATTCGTGCCAAAATATGTTAAGAAAAGGATTTTAGCGCCAAAATCCTTACAAAAACGGATTCTTGCACCAAAATCTGTAAAAAAAACCATATTTTTAGTGTTAGAAGCGAGATAACTTTATTAGCACCAAAATATGTTAAGAAAAGGATTTTAGCACCAAAATCCGCAAAAAAAAAAAAAACGGATTCTTGCGGCAAAATCCATAAAAAAAAACAATTTTTTTTGGGGTTAGAAGCGAGATAACTTTATTAGCACCAAAATATGTCAAGAAAAGGATTTTAGCACCAAAATCCCTAAAAAAAGGATTCTTGCACAGAAATCCGTAAAAAAAACATATTTTTGGTGTAAGAAGCGAGATAAACTTTATTTAGCACCAAAATATGTCACGAAAAGGGGTTTTTAGCACCCAAAAATCCGTAAAAAACAATCTGGCTCCAAAAATCCGTAAAAAAAAAACATATATTTGGCGTCGGAAGCGAGATAACTTTATTAGTGCCAAAACATGTTAAGAAAAGGATTTTAGTACCAAAATCCGTAAAAAAACGGATTCTGACGCCAAAATCCATAAAAAACGTATTTTTAACGAAAAATATATGAATTGCGCAAAAATCGTTAGCGACCAAAGCATGAACATTTTATTACAAAAGGTACAAAAAAGGACACAGCAGACACCTGTATGCAAATTTGATAAGGATTAACCTTTGTTAACACCCTCTATAGGTGGGACTTGGGTCTCCTGGGAGGGTTTTCATTGAAAAATCGCGGCAAAAAACGCAGCGAAAACGCGCCAAAAAAGGCGCCAAAAGACGTCCGGCGCTTTCCATAGACTCCTGCTCTGGCATGTTTTAGAGCATGTTGCAAAATACGACCAGTAAAAAAAACAAGCAGAAAAAAGCTCAGTGTAGTGAGCAGGAGGGTTTTACATTAGAGTCTATGGGAGATGATTACAGTCGTTTCTCCAGTGTTTTTAGAAAACGTAAAACGCTGAATTAACGGACGTTTTTCTGTGCAGTGTAGACAGAGCCTTACATAAAATTCAACTTAAGAACAAACCTACAGTCCCTGTCCCGTTCGTAACCCGGGGACTGCCTGTATCTTCAAAAATGGACTATTGAGAAAAAAATCGGGCGCTAATTTATGCGCAAGTCATAACAGACTGACATGTTACAGGTTGCATTTCCTATATATATTTATTGTGTGAAGTTTTAAAATGTAAATGTAATTTCAATCAACAATATGCAATAAGCAAATTGATGCACTTTGCAGATGTCTAGGCTAATGCGTTATGGATAAACTCTCAGCATTGAGAAATTTGGGGATCCATTTGGCAGATAGCTTTATAATTTACAATTTATTATGAAATAAATGAAAATTGCTTTCGTATGAGATATTCTAAGTCTCTGATATGCGTTTTAGGCCGATTCGTCTATTATCCAAGATAATATCATAGATGGCATCAATGTTTTCTTGCATTAGCAACCGTTATTTTAATGATTTAATAAGATGGACATTGACCTCCTTATGTTGTTGACAAGTTATCAACCATTTCTTTACCGGACAGTCCTTTCGAAAACAGGTACTTAGTAGCCCAATGATACTCAATAGTGCTGCAGTTCTAATCTTTACCTGACGTGGTTTACTTTTCTTAATCACAGTTTCAAAAGGACTTAACTCTTTTTTGCTAAAACTTTAACCTGTGAAAGTTAAAGTCAGATACTTTATGCTACCCGGTCCTAACCGTGTGGGTTTTATCCAGAAATGCTGCAGTGTTTCAAGGTAAAACACCAAGGGTGACATGTCAGAAAAGTGGTGTTTCCACGCCAGTTTTACTCGCATTAAATCAGTGTAATGTGCGCCAGAAAGTCTGATGCTTTCCAAAAACTGCCGTCAAGTATACCTTGCATACAAAACTTAATGCACCTAAAAAGGCAAATCACATCAAAAAAGGCGCATTGCGCCTAAAAAGGCGAGTTGCGTCAGAAAAGGTGCATCGCGCAACTCGCGGCGCATAGCATTTCATTGGTGGTATATATAATGCGCCTATCAAGGCGCATTGCCCGACGGGGGCGCATAACATATGTAATGCGTCTCAATAGGCTCATTTTACGACGGGGGCGCACAGTGCACCATAATTAGTGTATAATGCACCTAGTTTTGGTGTACAACAGTTCATTTACAACAAGAATATGGCTTCAAAAGTGGTTTGGCAAAAAATAAACCAAAAAAATGGCGGTGTGTTGGGACATGTCGCCCCAAGTGATGTTTAGGGCATGGGGTGAAGCCAAAAAAGCTCTTTCCCATGTCTGTATATAGCATAAAATATCTGACTTTAATTTTCACAGGTGCCAGTTTTAGCAAAAAAAGGTTATGTCATTTTAAATTTGTGACAATTTATTTTTGCCTGCTAGAAACATACAAGGCCAACGATTTAACAATATCTCCTCATATGTAACCCATATTCTTGGACTAAGAGAGCAAGCTCCGTCTCGATTTTTGTTTACCTCCTTGTCTCTCCTTTTATTATTATTGGTTCTTTTTAGTCATAGAACTTTTTTATGACTATATTAATGTTCCAAGCTGGGGTTTTATTTTTTCTCCCACATTTTATTTTGTTGATTTGTACAATTAATTGTGACTGTGTTGAGGATTAGCTTCTATAAAACTAAGAAAAACTGTAAAAATGTTTAAAAACAAAGAAAAGCTTAACTTTAAAGGGAACCTGTCACATAGATTATGCCCCCTTGCTGAGGACAGAACAAGGTAGTGCCAGACCTGCTGTTTCCCGCACTGTGTCCCTTATTCTGTAAGATGCTGTAGTTTTAGAGCATTTACCCCATAAATCTTATTCATAAGCAGGTGCTAGCCCCGCCCACGAAAGGCTAGCCTCACCCAATGATAGTTATTCACATGTTTCTACCTATTCAAAGTGATAGGTTTATCAGTTGAGGTGGGCGGGGTTTGAAAAAAACTGACTGACTCTTTTCTGGCTGAAAACTGCAGATTTGAGCATTAAATACTTGAAAACTACAGCATCTTACAGAATAAGGGACACAGCGCTGGAAACAGCAGGTCTGACACTAGCTTGTGCTGTCCTCGGAAAGGGGGGCATAACCTATGTGACAGGTTCTCTTTAAAGGGTTTTTCTCACCACAATGTTTAGCTTTTAAGATTTAGACAGGGCTGCCCTGTAGGCAGAGCAGTACAGCTGGTACTGCCATTCGGGGCCTGGAAACTGTGTGAAATAAGGGTGGGTCCACAGGGGAGGTGGTGGAATTGACTGCATGGGGCCCTGAAATTCCTGTTTGGGGGCCCTTTTGGCATGTGGGAAAAGGTAAAAACCATACTTTGGTTTTTTGTTTTGTTTTGTTCAGGAGTTTAAAAAATTTTTTTATTACAGCAAAAGTACAAAAGGGTTCTTAGGTTTCTGACAACTCTCTGTCTTTATCGTCCACAACCCTGTTTGTTTACCAAAGTATACCCCCCTGGAGTCTTTTATCAAAAGCCCCAGAAATTTTTTTTACCTAAGTTGGGGGGTTTTAAAAACCTTTGGGGTTAAGTTGTTTTGGGGGCCAAAAATCTCCCCCCCACCCCCCCCCCCCCCCCCCCCCCCCCCCCCCCCCAAAAAAAAAAAAAAAAAAAAAAAAAAAAAAAAAAAAAAAATGGGATGGAAAGGCCTTTTTGGGTTTAGGGCCCAAAACCGTTTTGGCTACGGTTTTAAGCCCCGATTTGAAAGGTTCATAGATTTTAGGGCCCCCATTTTACACTAGTATTTGGGGCATAAAAAAAAGGCCCTGGGCACCAAAAAAAAACAACATTTTTCACCCTAAAAACTCTGTAGCGTTGTGAAATTCGATTAAAACCTCCCACCCCTCAATCGCTGAACAAGCAAATAGTAATTTGGAAAACTGATATCCAAATTTACTGTTATTTGACCCTCCCCGAAGGGGTTTTAAATTGAAACTGGCTTGGCTTTTTGTGAAACAGTTGGGAAAAAAACCCCCCCTTTAAAACATGCAAAAGCCTATAAAATCCATTTTTAGTTTATCCAAAATTTCCATAGAGTTCCCGACCCTTTTCTTTTTTTTTTTGTTCCAAAGGGCTTTTCTCTTCTTCATTTTAAACAGGGATTAAAGTGGGCAAATGCATATTCTACAAGTCTGCAAAAAAACGAAGACTTCATATCAAAAAAGTAGACAACCCGAGCTTTGATTTTCAGATGCTTGGGAACCGGGAAAAAACCTCCCCCCCCCTGACCATAAGAGTTGTCATAGTAAGCACAGTAGTTATTCCTAGAAATAAAAAGATCAAAAAGATCTATGTTAATTAGTGTTCATGCTTTCCATTATATAGTGTTGCTTAAAAGTTTGTGAACCCTTCAAAATTTTCTGTATTTTTACATAAATAAGACCTAAGACAATTAGTTTTTTGCACAAAATTTTAGAATAGTTTAGAAACCCAAATTTAAAAAAAAGAGTCAAAATATTACATTGGTCATTTATTTTTTGAGGAAAAATTTTCCAATATCCCACATCCCGTGAGTGTCAAAAAAAATGTTTTTCCCTTTTGGAATTTGCAGCCCCATATGGGAAGGTGATTTTAGTCAATGGGAAGACAATCAGGTATGAATTAGCAAGTGTTTTTAAATTTTGGGCAACAGGGGTCTATAAAAGTGTGGTTAAACAACCATATCTGCAGAATTTTATCATGGGGACCCATAAATTTTGGGTTTTGAGGAAAAAAAGTCGTTGGTGCTCATCAGGGGTGGAAAAACTTAAAAAGACCCATCTATAAAGAGTTTTAAACCCCCACCCTCCCCGTCCGAAAAGACTGTGTACAATGGGAAAGGGAAAAAAAAGACCATTTTTTATCTTCTCCAGCAGTGGGGTTTCCAAAAAAGATCTGTCAAGAGCCCAGAAAAATAAAACCCTATATACTTGATTTTTAAACCCACCCGATTTTAAGCCGGGGGGCCCCTGCTTTTTCCACAAAAACTGGGGGAAAAACGTTTTTAACCCCGGTAAAAAGCCTAGGGGGGGAAATGGATACCAAAAAATTACAAAGGGGAGGTATAGGCAGTTTTAATGTCCCCCAAAAAGGGAAGGTTTTTATCCCCCCTTGGCAGGTTCAATGTCCCAAAAGCAGTTTTTACAAAAATTCCCCCCCTAGGGGAAGGGGGTTTAAAGTTCCCCAAACCAAAAAGGCAGGATTATAGGGGGGAAAAGTAAAAAGGGATAGGGTTTTTGTCCCCCATAAAGGGAAGGTATAGGCAGTTAAAAGCCCCGTAGGCATGTTTAGGCAAAGGTTAAATTTAAAAAAGTCCCCATAGGGGGGGTAGTAAGGGAGGTATAGGCAGGTAAATGGGCCCCATAGGGAGGGGTTTTTAGACATGTGTAGGGAGGTTTTATGTCCCCACTTCATGGGTTTTGGGGGCCCAAAACGGGGGCCCCATTTTCCGGAAAAAAAGGTTTACGGCCCCCCAAATTTTTAAGGTGGCCCCTTTTCCCATAAACAGGTTAAAAAAATGTATAGGGCCAAAAATTTTTAATTGTCCCCTAAAAAACAAAAACCCCCCTAGGAAAATTATTTGGCCCCCTTTTAAAAAAAAATTATAATAAATTACCCCTCTTCCCCCCCCACTGGCTTCCCAAACCCACCCCTAAAACCCCCAACTACCTTCCCCCCAAGCTCTCCCCTTCCCCCCCAAATTACCCCCTCAAACCCCAAAACCCCTCTTCCCCCCCCCGCCAAAAATTATTTTTAAAAATTCCCCCCCCAGGATTCCCCCCCACAGGTAAAACCCCCCCACCCGGGGCCCCTTCCCCCCCAACCCCTCACTTCCCCTACCCCCAAAATTAACTAAAAATCCCCCCCCCCCTAAATCCCCTTAAATAAATTCCCCTCCCCCAAATCCCAAATTCCCCCACCCCCTACTTATTTTAAATGAAAATTTTTTCCCCCCCAAATTATATACCCTAAAAATTCCCCCTAAATTAACAAACTTTAAAAAAACCCCCCCCAAACAATAATTCCCCTTTCCCCTTAAACCCTTTAAAAAAACCACCGAAAAAAAAGGGTAACCCCTGGCAATTTTTTCCCCACAAAGGGGAAAAAGACCCGCCAATTAAAAAAACAACAGGGGAAAAACCCCAAGGGTTAGAAACCCGGTTTTTCCTTTTTTAAAAAATTAGGGAACAATTTTTAAAAAAGTGGATCCTCAACAAGCCAAAAAGACCTTTTAAGGAACACCAAATTGGGTTAACCTTTAAAATGGTTTAAAGGGGAAAAAAAGGGGGAAACTAAGGATAAACCAAAAAACCGCCTTAATAGCGGTAATTTATGCCCCCAATGCAGGTTATGCCCCCCCCTAGTTAGGTTACAGGCATGTATAGGCAGGTGCATGTCCCCATAGGCAGGTTATAGGCATGTATAGGCAGGTATATGTCCCCATAGGCAGATCCCCCATAGGAAGATTATAGGCAGGGTTTAAAAAAAAATATATAAGTACTTACCTCTCTCCTCACTGCTTCGACTCCCGGGCGCTCCGTCTTCCGGCACAGACGCTTCAAGTCTGCGGCCGTCTGGAGTCCACTGCGGAGCAGGAATCGCTCGCTCTCTGCTCCGCAGTGGTATCTTCACAGGTGTGCGCTCCCAGAGGAGTTGCATACAGGTGAAGAGACCGCCGACAGCGCCCGGGCCATAGCAGCGCCCGGTCACTGTCGGCTTACCCGGCATTCAACTATATGCGCTCACTGAGGAGTCGCATATAGCTGAAGTGTCCCTGCAAGTGCCCAAGTTCCGACAGTGACTTGAGTATAAGCTGAGGATAGATTTTTCTAGAGTATATACGGTAATAGTCCATGAGGTTACAAACGGTGTTAAGGAAACCTCTAAACAACTGAAGGTCTTTCTAACATTAGTGAGGACACTGAAAAACAATGGAGTACATGGCAAGTCTACAAGGAAAAAGCAGCTGCGCACTAAAAAGAACATTGACATCTGTGAAACACAGAGGTGGTAGTACCATGGTTTGAGCCTTTTTTTTCTGTACATGGGGTAGGATGATCAATCTCAAGAGAATGTGGATCATGCAGCAAGACATCGACCTTAAGAACACAAGTTGTTCAACCATATAATGGTTAAAGAAGAATAAAGTGGAATAAAATGGAGTGACCAAATCAAAGTCCTGACCTTAAAGGGGTTGTCTCACTACAAGGATTGTTAAAGATCTTGCAAAAACAAGTCACTTTGCAATATATGTCCATTAACAGTGTCCTACCTATTCCTAGAAATCCCCTTTGTATGGGTTTGCATCAGCTCCTCAGGTCGCTATAGCTACAGACCTGTTTGATCTCTCCTGAAAAGGCTGTCAGCACTGGTTGCTATAGCTACAGACCTGGCTTCTACTGAAGCCTAGTAGAAGCCAGTAAACACACCCTTAAATTCAAAATGAAACCAAGAAAACAGGACTGAAGTAAGATGAATCAATGTAGTGAGACAACCCCTTTAATGCAATAGAAATGTTGTGGAAGGACCAGAAGCGAACAGTTCATAGGAAGAAACCAGCAAAATAAAGCTGAAGCTGTTTTGAATTGAGGAATTCGCTAAAATGCCTCCAAGCTCGTGTGCAGGTCTAATCAACAATTACCAGAATTATTTAGATGCAGTTATCACTGACATGGGGATCATACTAGATACTCAAAGCAAAGGTTCACATACTTTTGCCACTTACAGATAAGTGATCTTGGATAATTTTCCTCAATAAATAAAGTACCCAGTTAAATATTTTTTTATGAATCTGTTTGATTTGCCTCTATTTATCTACATTTAGGACATTGGTGAAAATCTGATGGAGTTAAGGTTAAATTTATGCAGAAATATAGAAAATTCTGAAGAGTTCACAAACTTTCAAGTACCACTGCATCTCCTTGATCGACTTAAAATGCTTTATCTATTCAGGCATACAATCACACCTATAAGAAATGGAGGATTAAATATTGACTTAAATTTGTTCTATGCCATTTGCTTCCCCCGTAAAAAATCAAAACCTTCATGATTAAAAAGTTAATGTTCCTTTAAAAAAATTTATAGTCAACGAATATCCCTTACTCCAGAAATTGGTGAATTTATTATGTACACATAGGGTGTACGTGCTATGCACACCAATCAGGTCAGTATTACAAAAATATTACACATAAAAATGTTTCTTTCTACATAGTGTGAGTATATATACTGTATGTATGTGTGTGTGTATATATATATATATATATATCTATATATATATATATATATATATATATATATATATATGTAGTCCCCGACTTACACCGTTCCGACTTACATCTGTCCCCTAGTTACAAACGGAGACTTATGGGCCATGTTGCATTTGTAGTTCCATCTTCTGCAGCAGAGAGTTGCTGTGGAATGACAAGTTCCAGCATGCCACTGAAGCACACGAGGTGAAATCTTTTTAACAAGGGCACAGATAGCAAAACAAATGTAAAAACCCTTCTCTGCACTATCCATCCCCATAAAAACCCTTTTGTGCTGGAGTTACATTTAATAAATATACCTGTTCCGACTTACATACAAATTCAACTTAAGAACAAACCTACAGTCCCTATCCTGTTTGTAACCCGGGGACTACGTGTATATATACTACTCACAAATATATTTGGCTTTTGGTTGAAATTTCAGGATAAACATAAAGGGGGACATGAAAACTGTCTAATACTTTTTTTGAGATCATCTCTTCCCTTTAGATGCACACGTCCAACTCTTCAATGTTCAGTACTTTTTGCACAATTTGCTGCTCTCTAAAAAGGAGCTTAATGGCAAAATTCCCAACAGGTGTTTGATCTCTGAACTGTCCAATACATTTAGGGGATCAATTTGAATTGGGATTTAAACAGTCCTCCTCATCAGGGCTGTTAACTTTTTACAAAGGACCAAGACAACACTGTAAATTTGAAAAACATTCCCTCTCATTGTAGGCTTAAAGCGGGAAATGCTCTTAAGCATGAGTTTGGGATTTCCAGATTTCCAACAGATAAGAGAACAAAAGGTACAAAAAGGCAAAGAATGAAACCCTTTGGCTCATCCCACATATGACCCTTTGTTTTAAAAAAATGCCCCGCCAAACCCCGGGATGATGAACCCCCTAAAACTTCGGGCATGTTTAGGGGAGTGGGGGGGGGGGAAAACCCAAAGTTTTTACCCCCAACGGGGCCGTCCCGGGGGGGGCGGGGGGGGGCGGGCACCCCCCGGGGCCCCCGCGGCCCCGCTCACCGGGGGGGCCCGGGGGCCTTCCCCCCGCCCGCCCGGGGAATCGCCCCTGACTCTTTTGGACTTTTTTATAACAGTCGCCGGGCCAGCGGGCTGCCAGTCCCAAGGGAGGGGGGGGACACCCAACCCCTCCCGCCTCCTCCCGTGTATTAGGGGGCTCTTTTAGCGCGATAAAATACACAGGTCGCGGGGGGCGCAGGGCTTTCCCGGGCCCCCCTTTTGCGCTGCCCCCCCTCGGCGGGCAGTTCTGCCCCGAGGAGTTTCCCGGGAGCTGCGTGCAGCGTAAGTGGCGGGTTACGTCACCGCTCAAACCGCTCACAGCTCCGGACCGGACCACGGGCCGGGTGATACTTTTTTGTTTTTTTATATTTATTTTAAAAGGGGCTTTCACGGGCTACAGGGGGGGGCATCACTGGCAAAGGGGGGGGCATCACGGCTAGGGGGGGCCATCAGGGGCTACGGGGGGAAAATCACGGGCTACGGGGGGGGCACACGGGTACAGGGGGGGAACATACGGGCAAAAAAGGGGACATCATGGCTACAGGGGGGGAATCACGGGCTACAGGGGGGGAATCACGGGGCTAAAGGGGGGATAACAGGCTAAAAGGGGGGCATCACTGCTTAGGGGGATACGGGCTAAAAGGGGGGGCATCTACTGGCTAGGGGGGCACACGGGCTAAAAGGGGGGGGTTTCAAAGGTCCCGGGGGCCGCACTGGCTAAAAAGTGGGCAGCATGTTTAAGGGGGCAATAAGGGCCCCGGGGGGGGAACCCTACGGGCCCACAAGGGGGGACATTTTTATGGATAAAAGGGGGGGCCTCTACGGGGCTACAGGGGGCTTCACTGCTAAAAGGGGCATCTACTGGCTACAGGGGGCATCTCGGGTACGGGGGGCATCTACGGGCTCGGGGGCATCTAGGGCCCCAAGGGGAAATTCACTGGCTGCGGGGGGGCTTTAAAGGCGGGCAGGGGCATGTAGGCTGCAGGGGGCAAAATTTGGGCTACGGGGGACTTTTCACTGGCTACGGGAAGGGATCTTCTGGCTACGGGGGCATCACGGGCAACGGGGGGCATCTTCGGTACGGGGGCATCATTTGGCTCAGGGGGGCTTTTTGGTACGGGGGCCATCATGGCTACACTACTACCGGGCCCTTAAGGGGGGCATCACGGGCTACGGGGGGATCTTCGGGTACAGGGGGCATCACGGTATGGGGGCTACTCCCTTTTATGGGGGCATAACGGGCTAAAGACATCAAAACTGGCTAAAAGGGGGGGGGGCATCTACGGGTTTCAAGTGGTGGCTTCACGGGTCCCGGGGGGCTTCACGGGCCTAAGGGGGATTATTTGGCGGGGGGGGCATTCAGGGTTTACAGGGGTTTTCATTTGGCGCAGGGGGGCATCTTCTGGCCCCGGGGGCACTTTTGGCTACGGGGGGCATCACGGGCCCCCGGGGGGCATTTCTGCTATGGGGGCACCCACTCACAGGGGTTTACTACCGGGCTACGGGGGCTATTACAGGGCTACCATATGGGGTGCTATGATGGGGATTTGTATGGGAAAAAAGAATTGGTGAAAGTGCTGGGAGAAGAAAAGAAGAAAAAAAGAAAAACCCTCTTAAAGGACGTCCCCTGTGAGTCATTGGATATAACTTTATGTATCTTTTAAAATGTCTGCAGACCCTGTGTACAGCGGGTTATCCACCACTGTATGTCCCTGATGGGGTAATATTGGTTGTATATAATTTTTATAAATCAAAGGGTCAGTTTGTATTATTCGGTCACTAAAAGGTGGGGGATTTTGGGGTTTTTTTTTTTTTTTTTTTCATGGTGTGGGGGGTTTATTGGGGCCCTGTGTTTTGGTGAATGGGGTTTTGGGATTCGGGTTTTGGTAGTACGTTATTTGGAAAAACTGTAGGGACTTATTTAGTATTTTATAGTAGCACTTGGGGAAAAACCCCTTTTTGTATTTTTTGGTTTTGGGGTTGAGGGTGATGAAATTTGGTCGCATAGAGGCCCTTTATTTGGGGGGGGGGGGGGGGGAAGAAATTTCTTCACCTCCCCTTTTTTAAATTTTCCCCCTAAAAACTGCCCTGACCCCAGCTTTGGGTAAACTGTTAATCAGGGGTTGCATGCTTGATGACTGGTACCTGACCTGGGCACTCTCCTTGATGTCTCCATCATTTCTGCTTGTCCAGCGTAGATGTTCCCTGGCCAACGCAAGATGCTGATGCCTGTACCTGGGTTTGGTCGGGTTACCCTTCTGGCCCAACTGGGAAGCAATCACATAAAAAAATTTTGATTTTTGCCTTCACCCCCCTTTGAACATCCCGGGATTTTTGGGGCTTTATCATCTGGTTCTATTTTTCTATTTAAAGGTTGTTTTGGGTTTTCATCATGTCAAAATGTGAAAAGCATGTGAGGAGGCTTTATATTTTTGTATATTTTTTGTATATATATTTATATAAAATAAATATATTGCATAGATTTGATTTCTGGAAAAAGGGAAAAAAAGGGGGGGGGGTTTGTTTTAAACCCTTTTTCCCGACGGGCATACCCAATACCCCCTAGCGGGAAGTGCTTCCCCAAATGGAGGGTATGGGTACGCCCTGGCGATAAATGTGGGCTTAAAAAGGAGCCCAAAACGGGGCGACAGGGACCAGCGGTATATACGCGGGCCCTCATCCACATAACCCACAGCCAGAGTGTTCCGGGGGTAAATTAAACCCCTTAGCTCCGACGATCTATTAAAAAAAGGTCGAAGCAAAAGTCCGCAGGCGGGAAGGGGGTTTCCCGCTTTTGCCCCTTTTGGGGCAACGGTCTTTCCAGACAGCCGGGAAAGTAAAAGTCACTTCCCGCTCCGTCTGTGATGTCACCCCCCGGAATGTTTGGGGGGGCATTCCGGCAGGGTGATTGACAGTCCCCAAAGGAAAACCTTTACCCCCGCAAAAAAGTATGTGCTAATCTCCATTGTATAATAAATTTACATCGCCAACAATTGCCCTCTGGGGAAAAGTAAAAAAGGGTTGTAAAAAAAAAAAAAAAAGTAAAAAAGGGAAAACACAAATAAAAAAATTTAAAATTAAAAACCGTCCACCCCTTTTTCCCCTTTTAAACAAAACCCAAAAACCCCCCAAAAAAGTTAAAAAAAAGTACACAAAATTTTGGTATGCCGATTTTAACGACCTATCCTATAAATGTCAAATGTCTAATTTACCCGCACGGTGTACGGCGTAAAAAAAAAAATAAATAAATAAAAGAATTGCGATTTTTGTTCATCCTGCGCACAAAAAAATGAATAAAAAAAAATTCAAATGGCTATAAACACCGAAGTGGTCCAATTAAAACTTTGGTTCATGCCGCAAAGAAAGTCCTTACACAGCTTTATAGGGAAAAAAAAAAGTTAGGCTCTCAAAAGACGCATGCATAAATATTGTTTTACACAATAAAAACACTTTTTTAAAGCACTTCAGCATAAAAAAAATAAAAAAGTAGTTAATGACCAGAACATATTTTTGTTTTTGTTTCCCTTTCGTTTCAACATTGTTTAAATTTTTTATTTTTTCAATGCCGCGTTTTATGAGGCCTTGTTTATTTGAGACAAGTTGTACTTTATGGCGGAATGTTTAAGTTCATTTTTAAATAATTATAATTTATTTAGTTCCTTATAAATAATATTTTTATTTTTTTTTACCCATTCAAATTTCACACTTTAATAACCTGTAAGATTAATTCTACGGTTATTACATCGCTTTGGGTACCAAATATGTGTAGTTTTTTTTTGTGCGTGTAATTTATGCACAATAATTTTTTATTAAATATTTATTTTTATTTTATTCTTTTTTAATTATTTTTTTTTACACTTTTTATGTTTTTTTTTACTTTTTTTTACTCTCATGAAGGGAGAACTGCTTTTAACATTTTTTTTACATTTTTTTTACACTTAGTAATGTATTAGCACATTCATATATGCAAATACATTGTAATCTGTGTCAGTCTGACACAGGCATTGATCAGGACAGCACACAGTCTGCCCTGGTCACTGGCTTGTTACACAGACAGCTCTGGGGCCACTCTAGGTCCCCAGGGCTGACGGTGCAGCCCTTCCCCGGGCTCTGTCGGGTCATCGTGTGGTCAGATCACCTGACAGAGCAGGGGAACCCTTTGATTTCGCTGCGGTACCGCACCGCCGCAATCAAAGGGTTAAAGCACCGATTATGCAGCGACGCCAAACAAAGAACGACCCGCACCAGCCGACGTCAAAAGTTGGCGGCGGTCGTGAAGGAGTTAAAAAATACAGGTCTGGCAATAAAACAGTGAAGGCACAATGGAAGCGTGAAAAATGAAAAATTTTAATTCCAATTTGTTTAATTGTTTTGTATATTAATATTGTGTATGATGTATTATTTTATCATGTCTTTTTATGGAAATATTGCCCACTTAGCATGTGCAGTCCTAGTGATTCCTTTTGTTATCTGTGCCAATTATCAGGAATGTGTTAAGTAGGAAAGGTGGAAGGGGAATACCCACAAGCCAGACAGACCATCACCAAGAACATCTGTTAGCTAAGCACATGGCAGAGGACAATGGAAAAAATTATACATCCAACAAATCTTGACCATAATCCATGTTTCCCATAACTCGCTTATGACATTATGGCCCCAGCCACACCTCCTGTCTTATGCACAAGAATTTTTGGCTTGAGGGAATCTCAGGAATGGAAAACGGCCCAAATTATGAATCTGTCAAATTCATATTTTGTATGCTTAGGTTGGTAAGTTCATACTTGGGAACTTGGCAGTCATGATATCTGGTTAGAGAGCTTTCTAAGGATGTCAGGGACAAGATCATAGACCTGCACAAAGCTGGAATGGGCTATAGAACCATAAGTAAGACGCTAGGTGAGAAGGAGACAACTGGTGCAATAGAAAGAAAATGGAAGAAATACAAAATGACTATTAATAGAGATCGATCTGGGGCACCATGCAAAATCTCACCTCATGGGGTATCCTTGATCATGAGGAAGGTGAGAAATCCGCCTAAAACTACATGGGGGAACTTGTTAATGATCTCAAGGCAACTGGGACTACAGTCACAGCACAGTACACTGTAATGGTTTAAAATCCTGCAGAGCCCGCAGGTCCCCCTTCTCAAAAAGGCACATGTGCAGGCCCATCTGAAGTTTTCCAATGAACACCTGGATGATTCTGTGAGTGATTGGGAGAAGGTGCTATAGTCAGATGAGACAAAAATCGAGTTCTTTGGCATTAACTCAACTCACCGTATTTGGAGGAAGAGAAATGCTGCCTATGACCCAAAGAACAGCATCCCCACTGTCAAGCATGAAGGTGGAAACATAATGTTTTGGGGGTGTTACTCTGCTAAGGGCACAAGACATATAAATGGGAGAATGGATGGAGCCATGTACCGTAAAATTCTGAGTGACAACCTCCTTCCCTCCGCCAGGACATTAAAAATGAGTCTTAGCTGGGTCTTCCAGCAAGACAATGACCCAAAACATACAGCCAAGGCAACAAAGGAGTGGCTCTAAAAGAAGCACATTAAGGTCATGGAGTGGCTTAGCCTGTCTCCAGACCTTAATGCCATAGAAAACTTGTGGAGGGAGTTGAAGCTTGAGTTGCCCAAACGGGAGCCCAAAATCTTAAATGATTTAGAGATGATCTGAAGAGGGAGTGGACCAAAATTCCTCCTGACATATGCACAGACCTCATCATCAACTACAAAAAATGACTGACTGCTGGGCGTGCCAGCAAGGGTTTTGCCACTAACAATTAAATCTTGTTTGCCAAAGGGATCAAATACTTATTTCTCTCAGCAAAATGCAAATAAATTTATATAATTTATACAATGTGATTTTCTAGATTTTATGTTTGATATTCTATCTCACAATGTTATATTTATGCAAGAATGTTACCGAGTGATACTCTAGCAGGAACAGCAGATTGACTGATCCAAAATGAAATCCATGACATGACCACAAGTAGGATGGATGGCACATAGGACTGTATGATATACATCCCTCGATTTCTTTTTAGATGAAAGCGTAGAGTCAGTCTGGGAAACTGGCCTGCTGAAATACAAAAAAAAGTGAATTTTAAGCTTGTTTTCCATACATTGCACTGAAAGCTAATACATCTGACACAGATTTTGCAAAGTGAACAGTTGGTAGAATGTAGCTGAACATACATTTGTCACACAGAATAGAAATTTAGCAAACATTTCATAGGAGGATATATGAAATAATTCACATTCTCACCATAAATTGTCCAGTAGGATGCACACAATACACACGGTCTTCCTCTTCTCCTCTGTGCAGACCTGTAGCTCCACCCTTTGGCTTGAGAACCTGCAGATCTGGTCATATTACCTGATTTCTGCAGATCCTTTAGTCCTGTCCTGCAAACATCTTTGTCCAGGCACCCTGGTATATTGTGCTTTCGTCCCAATTTTGCAGCAAAAACACATCAAAGATGAATGTAAAATAATCCCCAGTAATTTAAACGTGTGCAGAAGTTATATTGCCACCCCCTGCAATCCTGATTGAACACCACCTGAGAAGAAAGGCTTAAGTCTCCTGATGGATGGTGCAGCCTTTTATAAATTTCAGGTTATCCTAGAAACAAGGATGGTCCAAGACGATTTGACACCGGGAGGGAAAATGTTGAACATCAGGTAGAGTTTGGTCTCACACATCGAATGATCACAAAGAACAACTTGTGCTTTAACTTTAGAACTTCCTGCTGGCAGTAAGTGCATGCAGTCAGGCACCGAAATTCTTAAAGTCTGTGGCTTGCCAGGTAGATATTTCATCTAAAAAAGGATTTACATTGATCAATCGAATATGAAAATTGATGTGTAGTGTAAGTCACGTGGCAAATTTAAGGCTTGCAGGCTAAATCATGCCTCCCATATCATGTTATGTGGCCTGTGAGAACTAAAACACATTAAACAGGTCTGGACCAGGTCTAAAAGAACTAACTCTCCACTTTCTTCAGAGAACGAAGCTAGCACTTGGCAGAGGCGGCAGCACTAGTTCAGTAGGAAGGTGCAACCCTGGATTTGGAGCAGTGGGTACATCTCCATATCACTCCATTCAGCAAATCAGAGGTGGTGGCACAGCTCTTACAGCACTACCTTCCAAGGCCCCCACTGGTCCTTTGAGGGCAACCATAATGCTTGAATTGCCCTCGGTGAAAATAAGTTTGACACCCCTGGTGTTTGTGAATGACATGCCGTTGTTACAAATTTGCATCCAGAACATCTTAAAATACATAGCTTGTACAACTTTCCCTTCTGCAATCTGGATATCATTAGATATTTATGGCAGAAGATGGTTATTTTGTAAATATATATTTATGGATGGATGGATTAATGGATGGATGGATGGATGGAATAGATGGATAGATAGATAGATACACAATCCAATATCAGCAGCACTCTACTAGCACTAAAAAAAAGAACATAGGAATTATTGGAAAACCATTCCAACTACTTCTAATACATGAATTTGAGGTTCTTAGTTTACATTTTTTTTTTAAACTGTAATAAGCCCAAATATTGGCAAGGTGACCTCAATACAGGTGGGAACCTACACTATATGTTACCTTTCTTGGTGCCTGTTCAGACCTCCACATTTCAGGGAGAGTAGATTCTAGATACAAGCTACCCTGCATTAATTTAAAAACCTGTGCGGATGGATGGAGTGCAAAAAACAAAGTGGGGGCAGTCACTTCCCCATACAAACAATGTAAAAAAAAGCAATGTTAAGTCTGCACATCCAAAAAGATTTATTTTTTTTTTAAATGAGCATAGGTGCACACTGGTGTGGCAGTAAAATACAAAGACAATCCAATACCACCATGTAGCTGGAATCTACTCTCCCTGAAATGTGGAGGTCTGAACAGGCACCAAGAGAGGTAACAAATAGCGTAGGTTCCCACCTGTATTGAGGTCGCCTTGTCGATTGGCAGGTGGGCTTATACAGTTTTGATCTGTACACTAAGAACCTAAAATTTTTCATGTATTCAAAGTAGCAGAAATTCTTTTCCAATAATTCCTTTGTTCTTTTTAATTATTTTTAGTGCTAGCAGAGTGCTGCTGATATTGGATTGTGTTTGTATTTCACTGCCACATCAGCGTGCACCTATGTTCATTTAAAAAAAAAACTTTTTGGATGTGCAGACCAATTATTAGATAGATATATATATAAATAGATAGATAGATTATGCTCCAGACCTTATTTTTGCACTCATCAAGCTTGCACGCAAATCGAATATGTGGTAGACGTTTTGCAGCTTTTTTGATATTTTGTAGAAAATCTGCAGTATATTACATTTGCAGCAAAGTGGATAAGATTTTCACAAATCTTAACCATATTCTGTCGAGTTAAAAAGAAAATCTGCACAGAATCTTCACATAAATTGATCAGAGGTGCAGATTTTAAGTCTGCAGCATGCGGATTATAAAAACATTTATTACTTTTTTTAACATTATTCCGCTTTAAAAACTGCAGTGCCAAATCTGAAACAAATCCACATGAAATAGTAATAGATTTGGTGTGGGTTTATTGCTACAGATTTGCTGGGGAAGGGCTAACAAAGGTTTTGCTAAATGACCCTATTCCCATATGAGGTAGCCTGCAAATGGATGAAAATATCTTTAAATTTCACATTTGTCTATGAAAAAGTAAACGCTGGTCACAACAAGGTGTTCTTCTGCGCTATAAAATATTTAGACAACTCTTCTCTGTAAGCTTCCCATTCTGTACACTTCATACTTTCCTCTGAGCTTGCACTTGCCTCTGGCTGATGTTTCTCTCTGCATGCGTATCAGCTCTACCTTGTTGCTAATAAGAATCGCTGACATACAAGTTCTCTACAAATATTCCCCTTAGTAACAAGGAAGCTCTGATGAACATGTATCAAAGAGGACCTTGATCTAATACTTGGAAATAGAGTCAGCAGAGCCTTCAAGGGGCAAAATTCATGTATCTTTTATAGATTATGCTAATAAGGTGCCCCATGACTCTCTTAGGGTTGTGCTATAAGCACGAGTCTATCCGACCCTTACCATCAACAGGGCCTTATATAAGGTGATTTAAAAAGGTTGGTGCAAAATTATAGCCAGGGTATTCACAACCGGGAGAACATAGAACTTGGATAGATGTGTTTCTTCTCATGTTAATGCATTTGTATTATGCCTACGCTACAAATGTTCACAGTGATTTCCAGTGGTGAAACAGCAGAAATAAAGGTGGTAGTCCAGTTCTGACAAGATGTATGCCAGCATCCTTAGATATGGACTTTTTTAGTAATGTGTTGTCTCAAGTCTTTCAGATCCTATGGCTGGGGGGAGCAGCTACGCTAAGTCCCAGATGTAGCCCTAGTGAAAGAAGCTGGTTTTAGATCTGGTGATCGCTGAGGCCAATGCAACATTGGTTATTTGTTGTTTTCAGTGAGGTACATCCAATGTTCCGGTAGAGTATCATTGAAGTTTCAGTGAACATACAAATGGAAATGTGGAGACCCTCATCCTGCTGACAGACATTGTTTGGCAGATCTTACTCTAACTGTGGCATAAGCCATTCCTTTATCATGTCCAGATAGGAGCAGGCAGTGACCCTGTTCTTGGGACAAAGAAAGAACCATAGACTTTGCACCTTTTTATTACACAAAACACATTACTTTGTCCGAGTCCTTCATGTACTCAAAAGGTGGTTTTTCTGAGTCCCAAGTTCTAGTGTTGTGGCAACTGATCTTCCCATTGAGGTGAAAGGTAGTCCTGAAAGCCAGCGCAAATGTAACAGCATTTTAGTTTGTCATCTGGTTTAAGTTCTGAAGAAGATGGAATTTGATGGTTTACAATAAGGACGTTTTGGAAAGCTGAACCATACCGTGGTTTGTGGCCCCTGTAGTACCATTGTACTAAGCCTGGTCACCTTTATATGACTAGTATCATACACGGCTGGAAACCTGGTCATTGTCGCCTCCAAAGTCTTGGAGCGGCCTGAATTTTTCTCATGAAATAAACATCAGTGGTTCTGAAATATTTCACTCAACGCAAAATGAATCTACCAAATTTATTCTGAAATGTTGCTGTTCTGTTACAACAGTCGCCGTTCTTTCAAATTCTAAGGCTATGTTCACACGGCTTAAAATGGGACGTATTTCAGTCCGTAATTACGCGCCGCAGTGCGCAAATTACGGCTGGAATATGTCCCAGTCATTCCGGTAATCCACAGTTCTCACAGAGAACTATGGATTACGTCTCCTCTCCCTGCTCGGCAAATACGCCGAGGGGGGGGAGATAAGTGACATGTGAATTACCAGCGGCGTATACGCGCCGCTGGTAATGAATGTCTATGGGCCGGCGAGGTGCCGGCCCCCCACTCCCACCCCGCCCCGGTCCACATGGCGTAATTGCAGGGCGTGTGAGCATAGCCTAAGGGTTTGTTCACACGGCATAATTGAGGGCAAATTTCGGTGCCCTCAATTGTGCTTCAATACGCCCTAAATGTTCACTGGAATTACGGTAATTCATAGCTTTCATAGAGAACTATGAATTACACCCGTCTTCTCCAACATATTGCTTCTTTGCGGCGTTTACGCAGTGGGGGATAATAGAAGTCTGGCCAGTACGTGCTTCTATAACACCCGGCGCATTGTGGAGCATACAATATGCACCGTAATACACTGTGTGAACATAACCTAAGAAGCATAAAGCTTTTTGTTGGTTTGATATTGTCATCATCTTTCACTCTATGTAAACATATTTTACATTTGGGTTTTGAGAAATATAAGCTGTGCTATGATTGATTATGGATGACTACGCCAGCTTTGCTATGATTTTTAATCACTGGCTATTTACCACTAATGTTACTTTAACCAGATGCTGGTTGCCCATTGACTTTAAACATCTGGGCAGCATATATCTAACTCTGGAACGTCCGTGCAGAGTCTGCTGCTGCCTGCTTAGGGCATGTCCCCACTGCACGGGTTTTCGGCCGGTTTGCGGTTTTTCAGACCGCCTGAAAAACCGGACGAAAATGAGCACAATGGTGCTCTACCGGCCGGTATTTGTCCTGTGCAGTGGGAACGCGCCCTTACTGTGCGGGAATGGAGAGCCGGATGTTTGCGATAGCAGGGCTCTCCAGTGAGAAGCTAGCGACAGTCTATTACCATCCTGATTGCTGTATACACGTTACCAGGAAACCTTCAGGCTTCCTGCTTCCTACTCCCAGCAGCCATGTGATCACCAGGTCTCAGTAACTGCAGATGCTGCTGTATCTCATCAAACCCAGATTAGCTGTGCAGTGATTTCAAAGTGATGTCTTCCCTCTGTAACTGAGGCCAATACATCAGCCGCAGTTACAGGGGAAATCGGCTGAAAAGAAAGATATAGTGTCCCCCAAGTCTTTTTCTGACGCAACGGGGGCACTGTGTGTGAAATAGATGAATAAAAAATAAACATAAATCACCAATAGAATGGCCCAAACCGCAACCTCTAGCCTCACCCCTGATGACCCAAAAAACAATATATCAACTATATAAAAACATCCGTAATTGATTAGTGACATAATTACAAAACTCATATTAGTGCCACTGTATGCTACAAATTTAAAAAAACACAAATAAAACACTGCTTTTTGTGATATTCTTAAAACAAATAAAAAATCGAATGCAAAAATTACATACAAATAAAGCCTTATATATCATGGGGAAAAAAGGCAAAATAATTTGTAGAAACACCAAATGTGAGAAACCATTAAAGTATTCAAACCCACATGTACTAAACAATTGAATATGGGCCTGGTCAGGATGGGGTACAGTGAAGGAAATAATTATTTGATCCCTTGCTGATTGTGTAAGTTTGCCCACTGACAAAGACATGAACAGTCTATAATTTTAAGGGTAGGTTAATTTTAACATTGACTGATAGAATATCCAAAATAAAATCCAGAAAATCACACTGTATAAATGACATACATTTATTTGCATTTTACACTGAGAAATAAGTATTTGATCCCTCTGGCAAACAAGACTTAATACTTGGTGGCAAAACCCTTGTTGGGAAGCACAACAGTCAGATGATTTTTGTAGTTGATGATGTGGTTTGCGCTCATGTCAGGAGGAATTTGCTCCACTCCTCATTAGGATTTTGGCAACTCGGAGCTTCAACTCCCTCCATAAGTTTTCTATGGGATTAAGGTCTGGAGACTGGCTAGGAAACTCCATGACCTTTATGTGCTTCTTTTGTTGCCTCGGCTGTATGTTTTGGGTAATTCTCTTGCTGGAAGACCCAGCCACGACCCATTTTTTATGTCCTGGTGGAGGGAAGGAGATTGTCACTCAGGATTTTACGGTACATTGCTCCATCTATTCTCCCATTGATGCTGTGAAGTAGTCCTGTGCCCTTAGCAGAGAAACACCGACAAAACATAATAGGCGACATGCATGAAATTTGTCGTTACCACGCCAAATTTCATGCACATAATAAGGGCATAGAAAGTGCCTGATTTATGAACCCGCTCTACAGCGGGTCATAAATCAGGTGCATTTCAGCGCTCGGGCGACATTACTGGATCAGGTATACCACTTTGAAAGTGGTATGCCTGTTCAAGCTATAATGCGCCCAAATACGTAGCTTCGTTACAGCTCTAGTGCGCCCCGCCTCCCGTGTGGCGCGGGAGATTTAAAAATGTACCGTATGAACGGGGCTGTGCCTGATATTGGGCTGAAAAGACGCCAGATATCTGGTGCAGCCCCATTCATACATGTCGCCCAATGTTTCCACCTCCATGCTTGACAGTGGGGACGGTGTTCTTTGGGTCAGAGGCAGCATTTCTCTTCCTCCAAACACACTTATGTTGAGTTAATGCCAAAGAGCTCGCATTTTGTCTCATTTGACCACAGCACCTTCTCCCAATCCCTCACAGAATCATCCAGGTGTTCACTGGCAAACTTCAGATGGGTCTGCACATGTGCCTTCTTGAGCATGGGGACCTTGCGGGCACTGCAGGATTTTAAACCATTATGGCATAATGTGTTACCAATGGTTTTGTTGGTGACTGGGGTCCCAGCTGCCTTGAGATCATTAACAAGTTCCCCCCATGGAGTTTTAAGCGGATCTCTCACCTGTCTCATGATCAAGAATACCCCACGAGGTGACATTTTGCATGGTGGCCCAGATTGATGTCGATTGACAGTCATTTTTTATTTCTTTCGTTTTCTTATTATTGCACCAAGAGTTGTCTCCTTCTCACCCAGCGTATTGCTT
Source organism: Phyllomedusa bahiana (assembly GCA_025379985.1). NCBI lineage: Eukaryota > Metazoa > Chordata > Amphibia > Anura > Hylidae > Phyllomedusa > Phyllomedusa bahiana. The sequence continues at coordinate 20,776 of JAODAL010021163.1, read as the reverse complement.
ATGTTTTTCTAGCCCATTCTAGCTTTGTGCAGGTCTATGATCTTGTCCCTGACATCCTTAGAAAGCTCTTTGGTCTTGCCAGTGTTGTAGACGTTAGAGTCTGACTGATTAATTGAGTCTGTGGATAGGAGTCCTTTATAAAGGTGACTAGTTAAGACAGCTGTCTTTAATGCAGGTAACGAGTTGATTAGGAGCGTCTGACTGGTCTGTAGGAGCCAGAACTCTTAATGGTTGATAGGGGATCAAACACTTATTTCTCACTGCAAAATGCAAATAAATTTATATAATTTATACAATGTGATTTTCTAGATTTTATTTTTGATATTCTATCTCTCAATGTTAAAATTAATCTACCCTTAAAACTATAGACTGTTCATGTCTTTGTCAGTGGGAAAGCTTATAAAATCAGCAATGGATCAAATAATTATTTCTTTTACTGTAAGTGATCCAGTTGGGAACTGGTTGACTACAAGCCTTTACTACAGGCACCAGCCTTTTTGTTTCACCCTGTATATCTGGGAGCAGACTAATAGGCATGTGTTTTGTCTGTTTTTTGTTTGCAAATCTTTTCTAAGGCGTCTCTAAGTTTCTCTGCTGGGAAAGTGAATAAGCATCTATGAACATATCATTCCCATGGAAAAATACTTTTTTTTGGAGCTGTTCTCTGGTTACGTGGTTATTGATGGAGTTTGTGGACAAGGGCCCCCGGTTATTAGCTCAGAATGTCTACACACAGCGCGTTTTTTATGCATTTTTGGTGCATTTTTTTTGCAGAAATACACAGCAATAAAGGCAGTTTAAAGCTTTGCATTTCTGCAAAAAAACACACCAAAAATGCATCAAAAACGCACTGCGTGAAAGCACCCATAGGTTATATACACACGATAATGAAAAGAAGATCCAGATGTCATCTCTCTTATTAATTAGGCTCCCTCTACTGGACAACCAAGCATAATGAACTAAAAATTGATTGAAAAAAAGAAACATATGGAGAAATTGTTGTTTCCACAGTTTTAAAATGGTTCCTCTTCTTGTGCAGGCAAATGTTTATTTAAATGTATCATTGCAAATATCTGTTGGTCTGTTATTCGTCTCCCTGCAGGACACCCCGCTGATCTAATGAAGGATGCGGGATGCTGATCTGCTGAATAATAAGCAGCTGCGATATTGATTGAAGAGAGTGATGTTTACAATTACTGGAATAGGCTGACACGAACAATCCGACATACATCTCGCCCACCGAAGGATATAACTGAGAGAAAACCTCTTCTTGTGATGAAAAGCCCCATTCATAGGTGATGTGCTAGACTCATTTCAGTTATTTACTTCACTCAGAGGAACTGATGTGTATTATAGAAAGCTAAGACTGAAGAAATCCAAATGTCTGTGATGACAAGTTTTAACCCCTTAAGCAGAACGCCTGAAAAGTAGTTAATGGCCAGAACATTTTTTTAGTTTTTGCCTCCTTGTGTTTGAACAGTTGTAACTTTTTTATTTTTTCAATGACGCAGTTGTATTATTATTATTTATTATTATTTCTTTTTGAGCGCCCTTGGTTCCAGAGCGCTGTACATTCAGGTTTCATACATAACATAGGTCAAACAAGTACAAAGGTGACAAATTAATAACTAACAACTGGTACAGAAGGAGAGAGGTCCCTGCCCGTGAGGGCTTACACTCTAAAAAGGAAGGTGGGAAGAGACAGAAGGTGAGGAGCAGACATGTTTGTGGGCCGGAGTACTGGTGGTGGGGTTATTGTTGGTTATAGGCAATCCTGAAGAGATGGGTTTTCAGGTTGCTTTTGAGGCTGGTGAGAGTCTGAGGTGTTGGGGTAGTGAGTTCCAGAGTATGGGGGAAGCACGGGAGAAGTCTTGGAGACGGTTATGTGAGGAGTTGACAGGGGGGGAGCAGAGAAGAAGGTCCTGTGAGGAGCGGAGATTGCATGAGGGGAGATATCTGGAGACTAAGGCAGATATGTATGGAGGGGAGAGGTCATGGAGAGCCTTGTAGGTCAAGGTTACTAACTTGAAGTGGATTCGGTGGGCAATGGGAAGCCAGTGAAGGGATTGGCAAAGGGGAGAGGCAGAGGAGTATCGAGGAGAGAGGTGAATCAGACGGGCAGCAGAGTTAAGGATGGATTGGAGGGGAGCGAGGGTGCTAACTGGGAGGCCACAGAGAAGGATGTTGCAATAGTCTAGGCGTGAGATGACTACGGCATGGACCAGCATTTTTGTGCTTTCGAAGTTAAGGAATGAGCGGATACGGGAGATATTTTTCAGGTGGAGGCGGCAGGCAGAGGTGAGGGTTTCGATGTGCGGTTTGAAGGACAGTTTGGAGTCAAGGGTTATCCCAAGGCAGCGGACTTGTGGAGCTGGTGAGAGAGTGTAGCCATTGACTGTGATAGAGAGATCAGGTGGAGAGATGGAGTGGGACAGTGGAAAGATGATGAATTCTGTTTTCTCCACGTTTAGCTTCAGGAGACGTGAGGAGAAGAAGGAGGATATGGACGAAAGACAGTCAGGGATCCGGGAGAGTAGAGAGGTGACATCTGGGCCGGAGATGTAGAGTTGGGTATCGTCAGCATACAGGTGGTATTGAAAGCCGTGCGATGCTATTAGTTGACCCAGACCAAGAGTGTAGATAGAAAAGAGTAGTGGGCCCAGGACTGACCCCTGGGGGACACCAACAGAGAGCGGGCAAGGGGAGGAGATGGTGCGTGAGTGAGAGACGCTGAATGTCCGATCAGTGAGGTACGAGGATATCCAGGAAAGGGCCAAGTCCGTGATGCCGAGGGAGGAGAGGATTTGTATGAGGAGTGAGTGGTCGACAGTGTCAAAGGCAGAGGACAGGTCTAGGAGGAGAAGCACAGAGTAGTGGCATGAGGCTTTGGCAGTTGCTAGGTCGTTGGTGACCTTGGTTAGGGCGGTTTCTGTAGAGTGGTGGGGTCGGAAGCCAGATTGCAGTGGGTCAAGGAGAGAGTTGGTGGATAGATGAGAGGACAGTTAAAGATAGACGTGCTGCTCAAGGAGCTTAGAGGCGAATGGAAGCAGTGAGATGGGGCGATAGTTGGACAGACAAGAGGGGTCAAGAGAGGGTTTCTTAAGGATGGGTGTGATGGTCGCATGTTTAAAGGAGGAAGGAAAGATGCCAGAGGTTGTATGAGGCCTGGTTTTATTCGCAACGAGTTGTACTTTATGGGGGAATAGTTTAAGTTCACTTATAAATAATTGCATATTTTTTTTTCAATTTTTGGGGGTTTTTTTACATTTTTTTTTACACTATTCACATTTCACACTTAATAACTTGTTTAGATTAATTCTACAGGTTATTACGGTCGTGTGGATACCTAATATGTGTAGGTTTTTTTGTGTGTGTAATGTATGCATTTTATTTTTTATTAAATATTTATTTTTATTTTATTATTTATTTTTTATTCTTTTTTTACACTTTTTATGTTTTTTACTTTTTTTTTTTAATCCCATGAAGGGAGAACTGTGTTACTTTTTTTTTTTTTTCGTACACTTAGTAATGTATTAGCATATTCATTTATGCTATTACATTATAATCTGTGTCAGTCTGACACAGGCAGGGATCAGGACAGCACACAGTCTGTCCTGATCATTGGCTTCTTACAGACAGCCCTGAGGCTAGTCTAGGTTCCCCGGGCTCTGTCGGGTCACTGGGTGTTTCGATCACCTGACAGAGCAGGGAAACCCTTTGCGCTGCGGTGACGATCTGGCAATCAAAGGGTTAAAGCACCGGGGAGCAGAGGTTGCGCTGGGATCAGGGCTGTGTAGTACAGCCCCAATCTCAGTCCTGCTGCGACGCCGGGCGCCGCAAACTCCGATGTCTGCGGCAACGCCAAAAGACGTCGCTGCAGACGAATGACCTGAAATGCCTGCCGTCAAAAGACAGTGGGCGATCGTTAAGGGGTTAAAGGTGTATTCCCCTGTAATGACATATGGGAAGGATATTCCAAATGACGGTAATCCATTGAGTCTGACCTTTGGAATCACCACTAATCTCTAGAAGAAATGACGGTTCTCCTGCACATCGGCAATGGGGACTTTGATGGTAATAGAGTAAGCTGCTGTCAGACCACTCGAATGCAGTGTTTCTCAACTCCAGTCCTCAAGAGCCACCAACAGGTCAAGTTTTCTGGATTTCCTCAGCATTGCACAGGTGATATAATTATTATATACAGTCTCCACGCCTGAGATAAAAGCAGCAGATTATAGGGTGAAACTGCACACACCTTTAGGGTATGTACACGCAGCGTGTTGAGTCCATGTTCAATGCACTTTTAGATGCGTGTTTGGATCTGTCTGTCGGATCCCAAATGGACCCAAACACGTATCTAATAAATAGCAGTGTGATTTATATTGCTTTTAACTAGAAATGCACATCGGCGTTCACACGAGTGATCACCGATGCGTCTCACTCCATCTTTCAGATCCGTCACAAGAATTGAAATGTCAATTCTTGGTCTGAAAAACGCAGCAGGAGCCCTATAATAAACTATAGAGTGTGATCCTGCTGCATCCAACACGTATCCAAACACGCAGCTGCGTGTTGGATACTTGTTGGAACTGTTTAGGATATGATTGCGGCACGGATCCAAAACCGGATCCAAATACGCCGTGTGAACAACCCCTTATTGTTTTGTACAAAACAAGCATAAAAACAAATAAATATACCACCGCACTAAACCAGCCAATCCCATACAAATAGAGGGTCCAATGTGAGTAACAAATGGCTACAGGCGACCGTTGTAACTATTCAAAGATACTACGTGAATATAGGACCAGACATCCACAATCACCATTGTTCCTGTAGCACAACTAAACACCACTTAGCACCAGAGCTGTCTTAACAGAATGATGGGCCCCTGGGCATAGCACTGCATGGGCCCTGCTAAATACATGACATCACACTTGGCCATGCCTTAAAGGGGTTTTGCCACAATGTAATGTTGATGTGGGCTCCTCCAAAATGGGTATTTAATCACTTTTCTAAATATAAAAAGTGAAGCCTGTGAAAGCTACAGAATTGCTCAGTCCCCCTTAGTTTCCTGAAAGTTTACATTAGACACGACCAGGATGCTGACAGGAGCTCATCTGGCCATGCTTGCATGTTTGCACTTCTTATCTGATGACAGGGAACATGGGGAGAAAGTGCAGTGTTTGAGGCTGTCTGCTGTATAGAGAATACTGGTTGTAATGTAATTATTTGAGTAAACATTGCAGACGCTCCCTTGTTCCTCGCTCTCTGCTAACCCCCCTCCCTCTCACCCCTGCAGCCATTCATGAGCTGCATGCTTTGTTTATCTTCTCTCCTGAGCAGATAAGAGGGAAGGAACTCACTTCATGGTAAAACCTCTTTAAGCCCCTCCCTCCCCCAAGCATACCCATATTATCATGTATCATGTACACCGGCAACCTGCAGCCTACAAGACTATTTGGCAGTGCAGGGAACCTTTGGCTCCCTTTTCCACCATGGTTTTTAACGGTTTGCACATACTAAAAACACACCCACAGCTAAATAAGCAAGGCCAACCAAGGGATCCAGGGTATATTTCTTGTAGTCCTGGGAGATACATACACTACTTGGGCCCCTATACTTGTGGGGCCCCCGGGCAACTGCCTTGTGTGCCCAATGGAAAAGATGGCCCTGCTTAGCACAGAAAAAAACATAAAAAATACCGCTGGCTTACCCACAAGGTGGATCGCCCGTCTTTTATTCCCCTATTCCCCATTAAACTGCAATCGTTCTTCTTACTCTCATAAAATAACTAGCGTGCACTCCAGCCGGCAGCGCTCGCTTCTCTGAGTGGTAGATCTGCTGACGTCACCCTCACTACAAAGTCTACAGACAATCAAACTACCGACGCATTTCGGAATAGACATATTTCTTCATCCTGTTCTCCTATTTATTACATGTGATATAATTATTGTCAGTGCATTCTGTGGGAGGTCCTGAGAAGATGACCTGATGGTGGGTCTTGAGGAGTTGAGAAACATTGCCCTAACGTGACTTCACTACTGGGAAAATAAAAGGATTGGGTGTGTTAATATTTAAGGAGGACCTGTGACATCTCCTGACATGTCTGGTTTAGTAAATCCTTGTGAAACAATTCTGGAGCATCTTCTCTTATACCTCTGTGTTGTGCTGTTCCTCTGTTATTCCTCCTAGAAATGTATGACTGAATCTGTCAGATGGGTGTTAATTGTCCACAGTCTGAAATTGTCCCATCAGTGCTGACAGAGTCTTTCACATGGTGCAGTTTTAACTGCACTGCAATTAAACTGCCTTTATTACCAGCAAGCTTCTTTCAGTTGTCTAAATTGTTTGGAAAGTTGTTTCAAGTGAGTAATCAATTACTAGGTTTGAAGTCTTGCGGATTATAAAACTCAGTAATTGATTACTCACTTTCCAAACAGTTTAGATAACTGAAAGAAGCTTGCTGGTAATAAAAGCAATTTAATTGTCGTGCAGTTAAAACTGCGCCAAAACCTCAGCGAATGAAAGTACCCTCAGTGTGTGTAGGGACACGCCCATTTAGAAACTGGAATAGTGAGGCCGAGTTCACACGGCTTATTCAAGGCGTAATTGCTGGATGGATTTCGCCCGCAATTACGCCGTGTGCTCGGGAGCGGGGGCGGGGCATGGGGGAGGGGGGCAGCCAGCCGGCCCCATAGACATTCATTATCCACGGCGTGTATCCCGCCGTGAATAATTGACATGTCACGGAATCCATAGTTCTCTATGAGAACTGTGGATTACCGTAATGACTGGGACAGATTTCAGCCCGTAATTCACGCAGTACGGCGGAAATTACGGGCTGAAATCTGTCCCAAAATAAGCCGTGTGAACATAGCCTTACACTCATCTGACAGATTCAGTAATACATTTCTAGGAGGAATAACAGAAGAACAGCACAGAGTTATAAGAGAAGATGCTTCAGGATTGTTGTTTCACAGGGAACACGAGGATTTACTAAAACCAGACAATGTCAGGAGATGGCACGGGTCCTCTTTACCATGCCCAGTGGCTTTCACCCAAGGTCTCCCATCAGTGGAGAATCAGGAAAACCATGACAAATATAAGGTTATTAGCCAGTTCCACAAAAACAGACATTTTATTGTATGGGTATGGACTGTTGTAATGAAGGGGTCTAGACATCGCTGCTTTAAACTGCATACCACTCATTGCTCTATATTAGTGAATCAGCATGATTACCCACTGGCCTCTACTGGGCTGCAAGTTGGCAGATGCAGCCCAGGTCTTACAGATATGTATACTAGAGAGTGTAAATATTTTTGTTTTTTAATGTAGCTTAGTTTCTAGTGTTAGGTTGTCTGTTAGGGTCTAGGTATCCAGGCGGAGCCGCCCTTATAGGGGCGATGTCTCCGCAATTGAGGCAGAGAATTTAGGGTAAGTATAGGTTGTGTTTATGCTATATAGGCTTTTTAGTCTTCAGCACTGCTTTACAAAATCTGCATCATCAAACTCTAAGTTTTTCTTGCCTCTTTTCCCTCTTGACAACCATCAATAATTGGTATATGTTAGTGGGGTATTTTTTGGAGTATTTTTAATGTATATTTAATAAATTTTACTTTTTAATTTGGTACTTATAGCTGTGATATGGAGAATCTGGAAGCCATGGCAAACGCAAGGTTATTAGCCAGTTCCACAGAAACAGACATTTTATTGTATGGGTATGGACTGCTGTAATGAAGGGGTCTAGACATAGCTGCTTTAAACTGCATACCACTAATTGCTCTATATTAGTGAATTAGCATGATTACCCACTGGCCTCTACTGGGCTGCAAGTTGGCAGTTGAAGCCCAGGTCTTACAGATTTGTATACTACAGAGTGCAAATATTTTCATTTAAATGGCATATTTATTGTACTTTGTACCAAACTATTGGGCTGTAGCTGCACAGAACAGAGAGATGGCTATGCATGCACTGCTACCTGTACCCATTTTAATGGGAGTTCCAAGTCCCTATAGAAGTAGCACAACTATTGGAGGTGGGAATGACGCAATAAAAACCTTTGTTTGAAGAGGTCATCTAATCTATTGTTACCAAACTAAGGTGCAATTTCCGTTTATCAAATAATTTGAAATGGATTGTCTGAGATTTTTCAGAAAACATCACTCTAGCACAATCAGTGATCCAGTGTTCCCTGCAAGTCTCCCCTCGATGATGTCACATCTGTGGTTTTTGTGATGCTGTATGCAATCACTGGCCTCAGTGGTCACTTGTACATACAAGCTGAGACCACTGAAGCAGGTGTTGGCTGCATTGACACCTAAACCATGGCCATGTGGTTATGGCTGGATGACTAGCGGTGAACACCACAGCAGCGACTCACTCGTTTCACTAGTGAGTGCAATTTTTTGTGTCTCAACCACGGTCCATTTTATTAAAAAATCTTAGACAGCCGATAATTAAAGGGGTTTTCCATTATGACAAAATGCTCAGTTGGTCGGGGAGGTTGTAACATAACTCCATTCTAGCTCTGGTCCTGGTGTGCTCGCTGATGATGTCACGTTAAGTGGTCACTGGATACTGCGCCAATCAAAGATCTCAGTAGTCACCTACCATATGCCGAGGAAGAGACTACTTTGTCCTGTGACTAGCTACATTATCGTGGAACAATAAACATGACATCATTGGCCAGGAGCCCCGGGACTGGAACGGGCAGGTTTACCAGCCGAGTTTTTTCCTATCTAAGAATCTCTCCGACCAACTGACAAGCATTTTGTTAAAATAGAAAACCCCTTTAAAGGGGTTGTCTCACTAAATCACTTCATCTTACCTCAGTCCTGTTTTCTCGGTTTCATTTTTTAATTTAGGGGCATGGCTACTGGCAATTCAGGCTGCTGAGGACACCAGGTCTGTAGCTATAGCAACCAGCGCTGGCAGCCTATCAAGAGAGATCAAACAGGTCTGTAGCTATAGCGACCTGAGGAGCTGATGCAGCACATACAAGAGGGGATATCTAGGAATAGGTAGGACACTGTTAATGGAGACATGTCGCAAAGTGACTTGTTTTTGCAAGATCTTTAACATAAAAAGCAATCCTTGTAGTGAGACAACCCCTTTAAGCATTTCAATTTGAGGTCAATTTATGTTTGTGAGTAAAATGTGACGAGATTCTTGTAATTTTTCTCAGGTGTAATAAACATGATGCTATATTAATACCTGATTTGAAGTTCATCACCTCTTTGGTGAATTTGTAGTCCGTAATAGTGAATTGCGCCAGCTCGAGTTTATCTAGTCCATGGATCTGGTCCTGGTTTTCTGACCAGTTGTAGACAATGTCTTCAGCTGAATAGCCATCTAGGATATTGGAAAGTTACAATCCAACATACACAGGGCAAGATAAAGAGGCTTAATAGAGTACGGCATGCACAAGGTTACATAACCTGGTTACTGAAGCACAATAGCTAACAGTGACATTTCAGCGCTTTCTCCATTCTTAGTATTGCTCTGGGCAAACCACTGTCACCTCTGTTTTACACAGGTAAAACCCATGTATTGTCAAAATGGAGATGTTATCTGACAGAAGGGCAACCTTTTGTCGGAATAAACAGAAAATCTTGACTTTCAATTGTATAGCAAAGAATTGCATAAATACTCCGATATAATTATTGAAATTGCTCACAATAGTGACAGAAGGGCTCTGTTGCTATAGAGATTGTTTCTGATAATGACATTTTGCAAAGCATTGTATATAGGGAACAGCTATTTCTATATTTCCATTATTCTGTATATATTGAAAATAGAGGATAAAGTTTTACTTTATAAGTTTCAAGATGTGTTTTCATTGTAGAAGGTGGTGATATATCACTAGGATGTGTCATCACTTCTTGATCGTTAGGGAGGTATGACTGCTGGGTCTTTACTGATTCCTACAAATGAAGTGGCTGCAGCACTAATGAAATAGTAGCTGTCCCTTTAGGATACTTTTAGGGCATACATGCCAACTCTCCCGTTTTTGGCGGGGGGTCCCGCTATTTGGGGTCCCCTCCCGCCCTCCCGGGGGAGTTGGCATTCCTCCCGCCGCCTGCAGGCGGCGGGGGTCCTTTAAATTACCGCGGCGCAAGAGTAGCGCTGGTGCGCTACTCTTGCGCTGCGGGACCGCTCCTACAGGCGGGTGCAGCGGCCGCAGCGGCCGCTCACCCGCCCGCGGTCTCACTGTGCGGGGAGGAGGCAGGAGGGATCGCTCCCTCCTCCCTCCTCTCCCTGTATGTACGGCGCCGGTGTGTGCGCCGCACATACAGTTCAGCGGCGCAGGGGGAAGTGACGCGCGGCTGCAGGGGAGTGACGCGCGGCTGCTCTCACTTCCCCCTGCGCCGCTGAGGAGATCGGGCAGGAGCTGGCCGCGCTGCAGGAGCCGGGTAAGGTGAGTGGATTTTATTATTTTATTTTTATTAGCTGTAGGGGGCTCTAGCTGGCTAACAGAGAGGGCAACTACCTGGCAACAGAGGGGGCACTACCTGGCAACAATGGGGGCATCACCTGGCAACAATGGGGGCATCACCTGGCAACAATGGGGGCATCACCTGGCTAACAGAGGGGGGCATCCCATGGCTAACAGATGGGGGCACTACCTGGCAACAGAGGGGGCACTACCTGGCAACAAAGGGGGCACTACCTGGCTAACAGAGGGGGCACTACCTGGCAACAGAGGGGGCACTACCTGGCAACAATGGGGGCACTACCTGGCAACAAAGGGGGCACTACCTGGCTAACAGATGGGGGCACTACCTGGCTAACAGAGGGGGCACTACCTGGCAACAGAGGGGGCACTACCTGGCAACAGAGGGGGCACTACCTGGCAACAATGGGGGCACTACCTGGCAACAAAGGGGGCACTACCTGGCTAACAGAGGGGGCACTACCTGGCTAACAGAGGGGCACTACCTGGCTAACAGAGGGGCACTACCTGGCTAACAGATGGGGGCACTACCTGGCAACAGATGGGGGCACTACCTGGCAACAGAGGGGGCACTACCTGGCAACCCTTGGGGGCACTACCTGGCTAACAGATGGGGGCACTACCTGGCTAACAGATGGGGGCACTACCTGGCAAACAATGGGGGCACTACCTGGCAACCAATGGGGGCACTACCTGGCAACCAATGGGGGCACTACCTGGCTAACAGATGGGGGCACTACCTGGCTAACAGATGGGGGCACTACCTGGCTAACAGATGGGGCACTACCTGGCTAAAAGATGGGGGCACTACCTGGCAACCAATGGGGGCACTACCTGGCAACAATGGGGGCACTACCTGGCTAACAGATGGGGCACTACCTGGCTAACAATGGGGGCACTACCTGGCTAACAAAGGGGGGCACCTACCTGGCTAACAAAGGGGGGCATCTACCTGGCTACAAATTTGGCTCTACCTGGCTACAGAGGGGGCATCTACTTGGCTACAAGGGGGCATCTCCCAGCCTGTAAGGGGCACTACCTGGTTATGGGGGGCTACTACCTGGCTATAAGGGCATCTACCTGGCTTTCTTCCAAAGCCGTTATGCAGTTAGGTGGAGTGGGTGTGGCTTTTTGAAGGGGCGTGGCATACCGACAAGATGGGCGTGTCCATGCAAATTTTTGCCGCGGCGCGCTACGCGCGCCGCCCACTAGAGTCTCCTGCTTTTTCATTTTCAAAAGTTGGCAACTATGTTTTAGGGTAAGCTACCATGTGTGTACATGAGGAGTAACACTATTTCAGGCCATTATGTAACTTGTATTTATGCCATTCTGTATAAGTTTTTGCAACTGCAGGCTCTCTCTAAATTGCAATTGTCTGTTAACCAGAGTAGAAAGTAGCTGCTATGATGTCTCCCATACACCGAACAAAGACATATTCATTACTTGTGTGACTGAATAGTGTAGAGCATTATTCTATCCTAGTAATAGCAAATACTGCTGAATATAGACCAAACATACAGTGCCTTGCGAAAGTATTCGGCCCCGTTGAGCTTTTCAACCTTTTGTCACATTTCAGGCTTCTAACATAAAGATATAAAATGTAATTTTTTTTGTGAAGAATCAACAAGTGGGACACAATAGTGAAGTGGAATACAATTTTTTGGATTTTTTTTAAACTTTTGTAAAAAAAAAAAAACTAAACTGAAAAGTGGGGCATGGAAAATTATTCGGCCCCCTTAAGTTAATACTTTGTAGCGCCACCTTTTGCTGCGATTACAGCTGCAAGTCGCTTGGGGGTAGGTCTCTATCAGTTTTGCACATCGAGAGACTGAAATTCTTGCCCATTCTTCCTTGGCGCACAGCTGGAGCTCAGTGAGGTTGGATGGAGAGCGTTTGTGACCAGTGGATGCTCAGGTGCAGGTTGGATGGAGAGCGTTTGTGAGCAGCTGGAGCTCAGTGAGTTGTTGGGAATGGAGAGCGTTTGTGAACAGCTGGAGCTCAGTGAGGTTGGATGGAGAGCGTTTGTGAACAGCTGGAGCTCAGTGAGGTTGGATGGAGAGCGTTTGTGAACAGCTGGAGCTCAGTCAGGTTGGATGGAGAGCGCTTGTGAACAGCTGGAGCTCAGTCAGGTTGGATGGAGAGCGTTTGTGAACAGAAGTTTTCAGCTCTTTCCTCAGATTCTCGATTGGATTCAGGTCTGGACTGTGACTTGGCCATTCTAACACCTGGAGACGTTTATTTGGGCACCTTCCATTGTAGATTTTGCTTTATGTTTGGGATCATTGTCTTGTTGGAAGATAAATCTCCGTCCCAGTCTCAGGTCTTTTGCAGACTCCAACAGGTTTTCTTCTAGAAGGGTCCTGTATTTGGCTCCATCATCTTCCCATCAATTTTAACCATCTTCTCTGTCCCTGCTGAAGAAAAGCCCAAACCATGATGCTGCCCTCACCATGTGTGACAGTGGGGATGGTGTATTCAGGGGATGAGCTGTGTTGCATTTACGCCAAACATATCGTTTTGCATTGTGGCCAAAAAGTTGGATTTTGGTTTCATCTGAGCAGAGCCCCTTCTTCCACATGTTTGGTGTCTCCCAGGCGGCTTGTGGCAAACTTTAATCAAGACGTTTTATGGATATCTTTGAGAAATGGCTTCTTCTTGCCTCTTCCATAAAGGGCAGATTTGTGCAGTATTCGACTGATTGTTGTCCTACGGACAGACTCTCCCACCTCAGCTGCAGATCTCTGCAGTTCATCCAGAGTGATCATGGGCCTCTTCACTGCATCTCTGATCAGTCTTCTCCTTGTTTGAGATGAAAGTTTAGAGGGACATCCGGGTCTTGGTAGATTTGAGGTCTGATACTCCTTCCATTTCAATATGATCACTTGCACAGTGCTCCTTGGGATGTTTAAAGTTTGGGAAATCTTTTTCTACCCATATCCGATTTTAAACTTCTCCACAACAGTATCACGGACCTGCCTGGTGTGTTCCTTGGTCTTCATGATGCTCTCTGCGCTTTAAACAGAACCCTGAGACAATCACAGAGCAGGTGCATTTATACAGAGACTAGATTACACACAGGTGGATTATATTTATGATCATCGGTTATTTCTGACAACTTTAGATCATTAAGAAATCTTCACTGAACTTCTGGAGTGAGTTTGCTGCAATGAAAGTAAAGGGGCCGAATAATTTGGCACGCCCCACTTTTCAGTTTTTTTATTTTTTACAAAATTTAAAATATCCAATAAATTTCTTTACACTTCACAATTGTGTCCCACTTGTTGTTGATTCTTCACAAAAAAAAAAGTTTTTTATGTCTTTATGTTTGAAGCCTGAAATGTGGCAAAAGGTTGAAAAGTTCAAGGGGGCTGAATACTTTCGCAAGGCACTGTAGTAACTCATTGAACACAACAGCTCTGTGGCTACATGGAGGTTATAGTGGGGTATACAGATGTAGCATAGTTTAACTTGACCTTGATATCACAGTATATATTTTTGTGTTATCTGATCTTAGATCACAACAAAAGCCACTGAAAAACATTGAAAAAGTTAAAGGGTTGGTCCCATCTCACACTTTGATAGTATAACCCATGGAGAGGCCATCAAAGTGTGATAGATGCTGGTCCCAACTCTTGACCCACACCAATCTCAGGAACAGATCCCAAAAATTCTCTGCTCAGAAAGGAGAGATAGTCACGCTTGTGCACAACTCTTCGTTCTGTTCTTTGGGAATTCTGAGTAAAGCGGAGTGGTGTGTTCGACCATACTCAGAATGGAGAGCCGTGCGCAAGTGCAGCCTACTCTGTTCTGAGTAGAAACTTTTGGGAGCCTGTTCCTGATATAGTTGCAGGTCCCAGAGGTGGAACCCACACCTATTACACATTATGGCATATCCTGTTGATGTGAAGACCTCTTTAATGTAACATACTGTGTCGTGATATCATGGTGTGTTATCTATCAACTTTAGCTTTGCTACATCTATACATCTGAACCCGTATTAGCAAGTATTTAAATGTGTGCAGGAGACATATGCCTCATTTATTTTATGTAATTAAGCCCTTAGATTTCATAGTAGCAAAAATCTAAAGTATAAAGCAATAAAAGAATCATTATTTGTTTTCCATTTTTTCTAAACTGTGTGGACAAATTATTCTATATTTCTACAAATGTAAGGCAGTGTAACAATACAAATGTTCAGAAAAGACTTAAAACACGTACAGCTTTCCAAGTCCAACATACATTCTTGCTCATCCAATGGGTACTTGGTTAGGTCCATGTCACAGGAAACAGTTGATGTGATTCTGCCAATGACAAAGTTTTAGATTCACAATAAAATGATTAAAATACTATCAAAGCTTAAAAGTAACCTGTCAGGTGTTTTATGCTGCCCTATCTGAGAGTAGGACGTTATAGAGGGAGAGAAGCTGAGCTCTGTGTTATATGATAGAGGAGAGGAGCTGAACTATGTGATATATAGGGCTCAGCTTCTCTCCTTTATCATATAACCCTATTTATCACAGAGCTCAGCTTCTCTACCTCTATCATATAACCCTATATATCACAGAGCTCAGCTCCTCTCCCTCAATCATAAAACCCAATAAAACACAGAGCTCAGCTTCTCTCCTCTATCGTATAATCCTATATATCACAGAGCTCAGCTTCTCTCCTTCTATCATATAACCCTCTATATCACAGAGCTCAGCTTCTCTCCTCTATCGTATAATCCTATATATCACAGAGCTCAGCTTCTCTCCTTCTATCATATAACCCTAAATATTACAGAGCTCAGCTTCTCCCCCTCTATCATATAACCCTATATATCACAGAGCTCAGCTTCTCTCCTCTATCGTATAATCCTATATATCACAGAGCTTAGCTTCTCTCCTCTATCATATAACCCTAAATATAACAAAGCTCAACTCTTCTCCCTCTATCATATAACCCTTAATATTACAGAGCTTAGCTTCTCTCCCTCTATCATATAACCCTATATATCACAGAGGTCAGCTCCTCTCCTCTATCATACAACCCTATATATCACAGGACTCAGCTTCTCTCCTCTATCATATAACCCTATATATCACAGAGCTCAGCTTCTCTGTCTCTATCATATAACCCTATATATCACAGAGCTCAGCTCCTCTCCTCTATTATATAAACCTATATATCAAAAAGCTCAGCTTCTCTCCTCTATCATATTGTTGTGGATGGGAAGGGAACAAAAGTGTTATATCTGTGATCCTTTGTGTCTCCATTTTACTGTATTAGTATAACACCATGTGCGCCTTTGCACACGGCACGTAAAAGCTGCCTGTATAACTTTTTTCTAATGTGTTTCTAAAATGGCCCCTACATATTATGCTTATAGAGATAACTGCTTTATAATCCAAGATGAAGCCTCCTTCCGGGACTACACCCAAGGTTCGGACATTCCTGAGATAAAGGGAGTATACCCCAAATAAGGATGTAACCAATCAAAGACTAACAGCTATGCCCATATGATGCTATGTTATCTCACTAACACCAAGGAGTATAAAACCTGCCATTTTTGATAATAAAAACAGAAAGTGTATTCAGACCAAGTTGGGAGTTTGGTGTGATCTCTTTCTCGGTGCAACACCCTTTATATCCTAGGATAATATGGATATCCCACTAGGATATAGAGCCCCTTTGAGGTTCCATCCATTACAATATAACCCTAGATATCACAGAGCTCAGCTTCTATCCTCTATCATATAACCCTATATATCACAGAGCTCAGCTTCTCTCCCTCTATCATATAACCCTCTATATCACAGAGCTCAGCTTCTCTCCTCTATCATATAATCCTATATATCACAGAGCTCGGTTTTACCTCTATCTCTAACTCTACCTCATATAACCCTACATATACCAGAGTTCAGTTTCTCTCCCTCTAACATATCCTGCTCTTCCATAGGGTAGCATAAATCACTTGACAGGTTACTTTTAGGAAACTGTGGAACCCTTACAGACTATACATTTATAATGCTCTGCTTAGCAGATGTACTCCTATGTTCAAAAAAGTCCAGCAGCAGTTATTAATGGTTCAAATCATGTATTATCCGGATGTATCCCTTATTAACATTTCTATGAACATCACATATTTTGTATACGGCTGCATTTTAGTGGAGCATTAAACATAAATTGGGTAGCTCATAGAAGTGCAATTTATAAAAACAAATGATAATTTCAATCGCCCATATGCATATCAATGTTTGCAGATGATTTTACACAGTTTTGGGGTCATTATCGTGGGTACGGACATTATCCTGGCATTCCTGTTATTAATAGATAAAAGATGTAAAATACTGAATGTCAATGAGCATTGCTTGGACCCATGAATCAATTTTGTATCAATACAGCTGTGTTATGCCCCTTTTAATACCTATGATCATATTTGCCTTAGCAGCTGCTGCCTGACACTGGCTGCTACAATTAACGTTATTGTCCACTAAGTTTCCCAAGTCCTTTTTTGAGTTAGTTTTACCCAGAGTTTTTCCGTTTAACAAGTAATTGGATTTTTCCTTCCCATATGCATAACCTTGTTTTATCTGTGTTAAAGGAGTTTTGCCAAGACGTCTTTTCCCTACCTATCAGGCTGCCGCTGTCCTGTTCTGTGCTGAAAATAGGGGTAAGACGCCCCTCCGAGACATCATTTTCCCATGCACGCTTCCGAGGCTGATGCGGATTATTCATCAGCCTCGGCAGTGTGTGGAGCTCTGCAGTCTAGCTGAGCAAACATGGTGAGTGTTTGGTTCAAAGTTACATGCCGACTGGGGCTGGCTGCTTGTGATTGATCTGAGGGCTTCTCCTGCCCTTCTTTCAGCAGTCAGTGACTGCCGGCTGGGGCTGGCTGCTTGTGATTGATCTGAGGGCTTCTCCTGCCCTGCTTTCAGCAGTCAGTGACTGCTGCGTGGGGCTGGCGGCTAATGATACATCGGAGGGCTTCTCCTGCCCTTCTTTCAGCAGTCAGTGACTGCCGGTTGGGGCTGGCTGCTCATGATTGATCTGAGGGCTTCTCCTGCCCTTCTTTCAGCAGTCAGTGACTGCCGGTTGGGGCTGGCTGATTTTGATTGAACTGAGGGCTTCTCCGGCCCGTCTTTCAGCAGTCAGTGACTGCTGGCTGGGGCTGGCTGCTCAGGATTGATCTGAGGGCTTCTCCTGCCTTTCTTTCAGCAGTCAGTGACTGCCGGTTGGGGCTTGCTGCTTGTGATTGATCTGCCTTCCTCCCTTCCCCCTCCAGCAGTCAGTGTCAGTTTCACTAACAGAAAGCGGCTATTACTTCTTTCCTGCTTGTTTTCACCCAAATTTCACTGACAGCAAACTGAGGTCTTTACTTAAAGCTGACATTTGACCTCTGCTTGCTGTCAGTGAAATTTGGCTGAAAACAACCAGGAGAGAAATAAAAGCTGCTTGCTGTCAGTGAAACTGACACTGACTGCTGGAGGGGGGAGGAAGGAGGACAGGACAAACCTGATGGATCAATCATGAGCAGCCAGCCCCAGCCAGCAGTCACTGACTACTGCAGGGGCGAGGGAGGGAGAAGCCCAACAGAAGTTGTCCAATTAATGATAGATACAACCCGCTGCAACTTTCTAATAATTTACGAGTTTTATTCAATCTTCATATACAGCATACGGTAACTTCTTTCAAATATTACCTTTCTTTATATCGAAACATTTCTTCAAAAGTAGTGTACAAAATACATATATACCTTAAAACCAATTGCACGCCATCAGGTAGCAAGGAGCAGCCCAGACAACCGGCCACGCCGCACACTGTATATGAAGATTGAATAAAACTCGTAAATTATTAGAAAGTTGCAGCGGGTTGTATCTATCATTTATTGGGCAACGTATGCATTGCTGGGATAAGGGATGTTCCCAGTTTGTCAACCTGCCCTGTGCAAATATATTCTAGAGCGGTCCTTGACATAAAGAAGCCCAACAGAAGACCATCCTAGTCAGGCAGGGAGATACAGCGCATGTCTGACCATGCACACTCCCGTGCCAGGCATCAGGGAGAGAAGAGGAAACCACTCAAGCGCGGCCAGACAGACAGAAGCCGGAGAGCTGGTTGGAACCCTTGACAATAAGCAATAAACACATGAAAAGTAAGAAAGGCTGCAGCTGTGACTCGGTACATATCTTTAATTACATGCATTTAGGGAAGTGATTAACTACTGATTTTGGAGCATCCCACATCTACATTATATCATGGCAAAACCCCTTTAAACCTCATCTGCTACTTCTCTGTTAGACATCTTTTACACATTGTCACATAACATGCCCTGACCTCTTACCTACTGCTATACAAGATGACACCATCTGGTTGTAGTCGGATTAATTTGTTTTCCACTGTGACATCATGAAACCAGGCAGATTTGGCATTCACTATAAACGTGTCTGGAATCCAAAGTTTCTCAACAAATCTGCTGTCAAAGCCAAGAGTTTTGTTGGTATGATTGTAAGAAAGCCTTTCATCTCTCCAGCTCTGACGTAGGAACACTGTCATTGTGTACTCCTGAACAATAAAATAACCCAAACTATAAATTTCATTATACAATCAGGTAAATATACAACAGTTCATTCTTTGTAGTCATTATATAAGAGAGCAACATGATACCAATAATAAAATAAATAACTTTTTCCTTTGCTACACTAATCCACACTGAAATCCAGAAGATAAGTCTGGGTAGAGCAAAATAATAATTTTTCTATAATTCAGCCTCTAATGGTCTAGTAATTCAGATGGACGGGTATAAAGTACATTCTCATATGACAATTTTGATCCAGAATTACAGGTTGTACTCACTATTTTGCCATAGGTAAACTTAAACTCTACCAGGTCTCAGTCTATAAAACACTAAAACTTAACTTTTATTATGTACAATACTTAACCTCTAAAACACACTTTTTAAAAACCTGATTATTAACCTCTCAATTTGTCTCATAAATTTATCCCTTTCTAATTGTGAAAGAATAACTCTTTTTCTATTATCAAACCTGGTGGAACAACACCTGTTATATCAGCAGGGAAACCCTATATATACAGTGATTTGCTAACTGCAAAAAGGATCCAAAAACATCTTACTTGGGCAATCATCCCTAATCTGATGGGCATGAAGCAAATAAGGTTTCCTTGTGAAACCCTCTGCAGCAGGTAATACAGAGAAAAGAGGTAGAAAATCACAAATTAAAATGTCATGCCTGACCTCCCCAACATGTTTCACCAGCTAACTGGCTTCATCAGGGGAGAGAGGGGATAGTTTTAGTGCTTTATAGACTGAGAACTGATAGAGTTTAAGTTTGCCTATGGCAAAATAATGAATATAGTTGTTGAAAGTCACTCTTTGTTCTCTTATTAGATTCCAATATTTTTGAGACTACTTGACAAGGATTACAAAAGAATAAAGAATACATTTGCACCAGTCCAATATAAAGTTACTGGAAATACATTGCAGAGTCAGCAGGTATTATTCTATATCGGTCCAAGGAGGTGCTATACTTAAAGTAGACAGTCCCAGTGAAATCACAGTTAGAAGGCTGTGTTGGTGTCTCTCCACGTCTGTATGCTCGTGTGCCCGTTATATGTGATAAACGAATAAAAATATACAGATAAAGGGAACCGGTGAGTGCTGCTACGATTTCTTCTAACTGTGATTTGACAAGAATTACAGGTTGCAGCCATTAGGCAATGAAACCCATCCAAACATTGGGACAGATTTATCAATCCTGTGTAAATCTCATAGATGGTGTACAGTTAGACGAGACATTCTACACTGCGCTGTTTTTATCGGATTTTTAAGAGGATTTAGTATTTAGAATCAGCGAAAATCTGACTTTAAACCAGTCCCTAAAGACTTCAATAGAAAATCCGAGATGTAGTCTACACAGCTCAGATTTTCTATTGTCGGATTTCAAAACCGTCAGCCTCCCAAACAATTTAGAACATGTTCTTAGGCTGCGTCTACACGGCAGAGTGTAAAATAGTGTTGAGCGATTTTTATCGACAAAGTTGAAATCGGCAAGGTTTTTTATTTGGGGATCGAAAGTTTCCAGATCATGCGATAATTAAGGTTAAAATCTGTGCATATCTATTAAGAAACGCGCCTTTTTTCGGCGCTTCCTGTAATTTTGGCGGCCAGCAATGAGATTACAGAAATAGAGGGGGTGAGATGTGTGTGCGACGTCATGACTGGGATGTGTATGGTTGCGATTGGCTGGAAAAATTCACATGACCTCGTTTTAACATAGAACAGCGGGTTTCCTGTTTCAGCCTCAGTGTCTCTCAGCGTCTCAT